>PITA01004473.1:0-23068 GCA_004023965.1 Spilogale gracilis
CACCACCACCACCACACCACAAGTCTGTAAACACTGACTACCATCTGAGTTCCCCCAAAGGCAAACCTGAAATGAGAATTTTGAGGGGAAGCACACTTGAGGGGATTAGGGACAGTGAGATGGATAGAGAAAAGTTTATTATGGGTTCATTGCCTGCTGTGTATAACTGGAGTTCAGTCCTGCTAAAGACCCTCTGAGACATTATGCAGAACATGCATAACACATGTCCCACCTAAGGAAAGAGAAGCTGGGGTATCTGTCCACTTCTTTGGTTAAAGGTTGTTCCCAAGGCCATTAAATTCCTACTACTTTCTGGATGTCATGCATGTAGTTGGTCACCTTTCACTCAAGCAGAGCAAACTCACAAAGCCCCAAATATCTGTATCAGGACATTTACAGAAAACTTCATGGGCCCCTGACAATTTAAAATCTCAACTTTACATCAGTCAGACTATAAACTTTAACCTCAGAAACAGGTACTTCACCTGATCTTCCTCTTTAAAAATCTGAACTTCCCCATCAATTCGAACTCCCTTTCTCACAATGAAGGAGCAGCCCACCTGCATCCAACAAGAATAAACAGGGGAGTATTATGTTTCAAAATCATCACTGATAATTTTGAAGAACTGGAGGGGCACAGGTTTGCAAACTGAAAGTGAAATTGAGAGGCAACATAAGAAGTTATTGTGGTGGGAAAAAAAAGAAGTTAATGTGGAAGTAGAAATGATAAAAGTCTGAGTTGAAATGGCCAGGCAGTGAAAAGGTAGTAATAAGGAACACAGAGACTTTTTCCTGAGTATTTTGTTATAGCAGGGAGCACAAGAATGGATGGTAGATGGACAGAAAGGGGAGGGCAAGTCCAAGGAGTAATTTTAGTTCTGTTTTCAAGATGAGAAATTTATTCCAGTATCTTTTAAGAATTACATTTGGGGGGGGGGGGGTTGCCTGGGTGGCTCAGTTCGTTCGTTAAGCGTCTGCCTTCGGCTCAGGTCATGATCTCGGGGTCCTGGGTTTGAGTCCCACACATCAGGCTCTCTGCTCAGCAGGGAGCCTGCTTCCCCCTCTTTCTCTGCCTGCCTCTCTGCCTATTTGTGATCTCTCTGTCAAATAAATAAATAAAATCTTAAAAAAAAAAAGCTTTTTTTTTTTTAATTTTATTTATTTATTTATTTGACAGAGAGAAACACAGCGAGAGAGGGAACAGGAGCACGGGCAGAGAGAGACAGGGAGAAGCAGGCTTCCCGCTGAGCAGGGAGCCTGATACTGGGCTCTATCCCAGGACTCCTGAGCCGAAGGCAGACGCTTAACCAACTGAGCCACCCAGGCGCCCCAAATAAATAAATCTTTAAAGGAAAATGTAATTCTTGGGGGGGGGGGGCAGACTCCCAGCCGAACAGGGAGCCCCATGCAGGGCCCAATCCCAGAAACCTAAGCTAAAATCACAAGCTGGACACAGCTTACTGAGCCACCCAGGTGCCCCAAGAGTATCATTTTTTTAAGTAGGTGACTGGAATGATTCTATAAAGCTCAAAACACATTTACAGCTATTATCATTCTTTAATTTGCTCTTCAGCAGAGTCATTGTGTCACAGTTTCACTTCAAAACTTGTTAGGGGCGGGGCACCTGGGTGGCTCAGTTGGTTAGGTGACTGCCTTCGGCTCAGGTCATGATCCCGGAGTCCTGGGATCAAGCCCCACATCGGGATCCCTGCTCAGTGGGAAGCCTGCTTCTCCCTCTCTCACTCCCCCCTGCTTGTGTTCCCTCTCTGGCTGTGTTTCTCTCTGTCAAATAAATAAAACCTTAAAAAAAACAAAAAAAACCCAACTTGTTAGGGGCTTGACTGAGCTCTTAAATATGCAAAACAATGTTTTCTCATCTTCTAGGAAACCATCCTTTGGTGCTGGCTTTGTACTGTACGTGTCCTACTTTGAAAGTAGTACCTACACATGAAGACCCACAACTGGCTTCACCCAGGGTATCATAAGAATATAGCTGTTCTACTCAGACACAGCAAAACCAATTTTATATACTGATCCAAAATCCTGAGAAAAATGATGCTGTTATCAGTTGAGAATCATTCACCAAGGCAAGCACAAGGGCCAACTGTACATCAAAAATACTTAACAAATTTTGTGTATGTGTAAAGCAGTATATCAATGCAATAACTCTTGTTATCTGGTATGCTACAGCACAGCTTGTCTCTACAGTACAACTATAACTAGTATACACACAATGTTCACAAGAGTGGATTTCAGATATCAACATACAGATTTACATATTCCTCCAATTAAATACTGAAAAAAAAGCATAAAAACTTTTATTTTAGTAAAATGGTTGGGGCACCTGGGTGGCTCAGTTGGTAAGGGTCTGCCTTCACCTTAGGTCATGATCCCAGGGTCCTAGGATTGAGCCTCACATCAGGTTTCCTGCTCAGTGGGAAGCCTGCTTCTCTCTCTCCCACTCCTTGCCCCCCAGCTTGTGTTCCCTCTCTCACTGTGTCTCTCTGTCAAATAAATAAATAAATAATAAAAGTAAAATGGTCATCTATAAAATAATTACAAATAAATAATGAAAAGCAAATGAAAATGCTGATTTGTAAAATAATGGTTTATCTTTCTTTCTGTATTTCTTTCAAAAGAATGGTTTAAACAGTTACTGAAACTCCCTACCTTTGCATAATCAAAAACTTTGGAACAACTTCCCATGTATTTAACTCCCTTCTACATCAAAACCTGAGCTCTGTACCATGTTCTAATAAACAAACATTTCTGATTTTTCAGAACGGCAGCCTTGGTGTTTCAAACATAGCATTAGACAACAAAACACACATACTCTCACATATAAGAATAATCAGCCAGGGGGTGCCTGGGTGGCTCGGTCACTTAACAGACTTAACTCTTCAGGATTTCAGAGTCATGAAACTGAGCCCAATGTCAGGCTCTGTGCCAGGTGTGGAGGCTGCTTAAGATTCTCTCTCTTGGGGTGCCTGGGTGGCTCAGTTGTTAAGCAGCTGCCTGCAGCTTAGGTCACAATCCCAGGAGTCCTGGACGAGCCCCACATCAGGCTTCCTGCTCCATGGGAAGCCTGCTTCTCCTTCTCTCACTCCCCTGCTTGTGTTCCATCTCTAGCTGTGTTTCTCTATGTCAAATAAATAAATAATATCTTTAAAAAAAAAGATTCTCTCTCTGCCTGCCCCCCGACTCTCTCAAAATCATCATCATCATCATCAGCCTGGCACTTGCTATGGTAGAAGTTAACAACCATCACCATAAAGGGGACTTGTTTCATCAGTATTATAAAACCTTTCAAGGGGTAGATCATGCTCAGCATGTACAGTCAGTTTGTCCAATGTTAACATTTCAGTTATGCTCCAGGTACAGTGTAACCACCTTCTTGTATTTGGTATATTGTGACTTTAAAATTTAGATACAAAATTTTAAGAAGCAACAGATAATAAATACAAACCTTCTCAGAAGAAAATCTGAGGGAAAAAAGAGGACATTTCTTTACTTATTCATAAATTTAGCCTTTTTAATAACTTATTAGAAGTCAAGAACTATTTAGATTATGGTTTCATATACTCAATAAAAGCCATCTATAATAAATTTTATTCATATGTGTTAATTTTTCAATACATTTCACCAGCACTGAGTAATGTACAGAAATGCTTAATCACTATATTGTACACCTGAAACTAATATAACACTGTTAATTATGCTGCAATTATAATTAACTTTTAAAATTAATTTTAAAAAAATTTTGCAAGAATTCTGGAAAAAATTATTCCTGTGTTCCTCCCCTATTTAATAGATCCAATCATGTTGCACTCTGTTCCACATAAAAATAATGCTACCTGACACTCAAATTCGTATCTTTAAAATTTCATGGGGCACCGTCTGCCTTCAGTTCAGGTCATGATCCTGGAGTCCCTAGATTGAGTCCCGCATCGGGCTTCCTGCTCTGCGGGAAGCTTGCTTCTCCCTCTCTCACTCCCCTTATGTTCCCTCTCTAGCTGTGTTTCTCTCTGTCAAATAAATAAAATCTTAAAAAAAATAAAATAACATATTAAAAATTTTAAATGGCTAAAACATTAACTATCAATAAAAATCATCTCACTTGACTATAACTGAATGCTCTTCAAATTCAAGAAGTAGTTGAGTATTTATCCTCAAAGACACCATGTGTGTATTTTAAGGAACAGAAGGGCTTAGGGGTTTCATTACTGGGAGGCTGAGAACATAAATATTGCTTATTCTACCAAATGGCTTCTGAAGCATTCACAAGCTCCATCAGCCACAAAAGAAAATCAAGTTTTTCAAAAAGCTTTCTGCGGGCACCTGGGTGGCTCAGAGGGTTAATTAAGCCTCTACCTTCAACTCAGGTCATGATCTCAGGGTCCTGGGATTAAGTCCCACATCAGGGTCTCTGCTCAGGGGGGAACCTGCTTCCCCCTCTTTCTCTGCCTATTTGGGACCTCTCTGCCAAATGAATAAATAAATAAAATCTTAAAAAAAAAAAAAGCTTTCTGCTTAAGAATACTACCTCCCTCTTTATGCAATGACAGCTACCTTACACTCTAGAAAATATGAGCAGAGAAAGGACATATACTATTAGCACCCTAATAGGGCCACAATTCCTTCTTGACCATTTTGATATGCACTTCCAAAATGCAATTATTTACTTTCATTTTAAACAGTTTTAATTGCTTAAAAAGTCAAAAACCATGACAAATAGTTAACTGAATTAAGTACCCACATTTCAAAAATAAGTAACTTATTAAAAACAATTTGAAATAAACAGGAAACAAAATGTTACTTGAAAGTGGCTTACATTTCTGTTTGCCTATTTAAGAAATAATAATCATTGAGGAAGGAAACACACAGAATTTGTTTAGAATTCTCATAACTTCCATAAACCAAAAGCAAAGTTAACATTAATCTTTGATAAGTCAATATTTTATTTTTCAATTTTATTTATTTCACATTATTTGACACAGAGAAGTAGAGAGCACAAACAGGCAGAGTAGCAGGCAGGGAGGGAGAAGCAGGCTCTCCACCAAGCAAGGAGCCCGATGTGGGCTTGATCCCAGAGCCGAAGGCAGTCACTTAACCAACTGAGCCACCCAGGCACCCCAACATTTTATTTTAAATTTTAAGTAGACAAATGCTTTCTGGGCACATGCCTTACTTTTTGTAAATAGATTTTTCTGTTGTGCTAATATAGAGTTTCTTCTCTTTCCTTTTAGATTCCTCTTAAAACCCCAAATTAGGTAGTATAACTATTACATGTCAAGAATTTACCCTGTCTTTAATGACGGCAAAAACTCTTCACTCTTGGTAAGCTATTAACAAAGCTACTAAGCAACTGTTTCTGACACCACTGCCAGCAAGCCATGCAAACTGACCAGACCAGATAACATCATAGGCTAGTGTCCTCTTGACCTCCAAAATAAGACTTTCAAACTCCTCCATCACACCATTTACTTACAACACCTAGTCACTCATCTACCAAACTTGACAATTTTCCCTCATTCATTTCACAACCAGATTCAAACAATTAAGGAACACCTCCTTTTATTGTACTTCATAGATACTACGGTGGTTTTTGTTTACTAACTGAAGGTTTGTGGCAACCCGCGTGGGCTCACTTGCTAATCTGCCTTCAGCTCAGGTCATGTCCCAGGGTCCTAGGATCGAGGCCCCACATCACGCTCCCTGCTCAGTGGAGAGCCTGCTTCTCCCTCTCTGCTGCTCCCCTTGCTTGTGCTCTCTCTCCTGTCAAATAAACGAAAGTCTTTAAAAAAAATTTTAATTAAGGTATGTGTATTTTTTTTAGATATAATGCTATTGCACACTTAACAGACTACAGTGTAAATGTAACTTTTATATGCACTAGGAAACCAATGGAAGTAGGAAAGTAATAGGAAATCAACAGGAATCAAAAGGAAATCAAAAATTTTGTATGACCTATTTTATCAGGATGTTCATTCAATTGTGGTGGTTGGGAACTAAATTCAAAATATCTCTGAAGTATGCCTGCTCTATAAATTTTATGATCAACATGGTCTAAGACACCACTGGGCAAGCCTATGTTTCCTTAGTCCACCATTGTATTTCAAATTTCACAGCCATCCTCAAATTGCTGACTATCCTTTAAAAAAAAAAAAAGATTGTATTTGTTTATTGGACAGAGAGAAGCACAGCTAGAGGGAACACAAGCAAGGGGAGTGAGAGAAGGAAAAGGAGGCTTTCCGCTGAGCAGGGAGCCCGATGCAGGGCTTGATCCCGTGACTCCCGGACCATGACCTGAACTGAAGGCAGATGCTTAACAACTGAGCCACCGAGGCACCTGGCTTCCATCTTTCTGAGTCTTTTGGGTTTTCCTTATAAAGCACCATATCATATGCCAAGAGTGAGAGTTTGACTTCTTTGCTGATTCGTATGCCTTTTACTCCTTTTGGTTGTCTGATCAGAAGCAACCAACTTTAATGTAAAAAAGGAATTAGGCTCTGAAGAAGAGGTGGTATTTTGCCTGGGTCTTAAGAGATATGAGATTTCCAACACATGCTAAGAGGAGCTACCCTATAGACAATGGAGTCTCTGAATCAGATTTTTTTATAAAGATAATTATGATGGGATTATGGAGAATAAATCAGGAAAAGGAAGACCCTGGCAGCAAGAAATTTACTGCAATATTCTGGAAGCAGGACCTAACCTAAGGCAGAAACTGAAGAGAAGCCAAATATGAGGAACATGTGTAAGAATCACAGGTCTTATTGATACTAACTATAGATGGGAAAAAACAGCTGGAAGGTGATAAGGAAAGCTAGAAAGCTCCTAGCTTGAGAATTAAATGGACAGCATCAAGAGCACTAAGATTTGGGGTGCCTGGGTAGCTCAGTCAGTTAAGCTTCTGCCTTCGGCTCAGGTCATGATCCCAGGGTCCTAGGATCAAGTCCCTCAGCAGGGAGTCTGCCTCTCCATTTACTCCCCCCCAACACACACTCTCTAAAATAAAATCTTTAAAAACAAAAATCCCTACAGAGTTGGAAACACCAGGTCTTGCCAGATGGATCAATGAGAAATGAGATATACTTCACCACATGAGGATTATATTTCCTGCCTTCCCTTCCTTACTACCTGCCTTTCCTACCTCAGAACTAAGTGACCTGCACTGGTAAGAGAACTATTATGTGGTAGATTTTAAGAAATCTATGTTGTTGTTGCTGCTGTTTTTAAAGTAGGCTCTATGCCCAATGTGAGGATTCAACTCACAACCCAGAGATCAAAAGTTGCTAGCTCCCTCGTTTGATCCAGCCAGGTGCCTCAATTTCAAGAAATCTTAAAGGCAAAAGGCTGCAGCAGAGGGTAATATTCTGGTGAGAGTTTCAACAAACTTTCCACTGAGTCTGACTTCACCAGATCTTACTGCAACTTGCAGTGCCCTTCCCCCACCAGTATCAGAGGGATGCTAGGAAGCCTATGTAAACTGGACCTGAAAATGTCCTTAGAAATTAACCCAAGATAAATTCTTTCTATAGGTAAGGAAACTAGGTCCAGTGGGGCTAGTGACTTGCTTGAGCCTCCACAGTTCCTCAGTGGTAGAGCGGAGATCAGAATTCAGTTCTCACAGATATGTCAACTGAGTAAGTGATCAGCATGAAAAAATGGGTTCACAGACTAAATTGATGTTCATCCAACTCTGCCCAAAGTAAAGACTGCCTGACAAGCACACAGAAACCTCGTCACCAGAGAGACTACTATTTCATTTGGGTCTCCAAGAGCTACGTTGAAACAGTCATTCAAACAATTCCATTTCTTTGTTCCAATACTATCCATATACTGGAATATCAATTTATTGATATGAAATGGACCCCATCTCCTAACACACATTTACCAGTTCATCACTAAGCTACTCAATTCCAGATATATACTAAGAAAGATAAATTACACCAGAAATTTATAAACTATACTACAGAAACGGTAATTCAAGTGAAGGAGGAGCTCATTTTAAGAGGCCCTACCTAGAACCAGCCAAAACTACACAAGTCTCTCATCAGGTCACTCTCCAAACACCAAACAGGAACGAAAGAATATTTAAACTATGCATGTCTTTCACTAATTTAATAATAGCAACTAAAGGCATATGTCATTTGTTATATGTTGCTTTACTGCTTTTTGGAGATGCTGCTTTTACAGTTTGAAGGTTTATGGTAACCTTGGTTAAGCAAGTCTGTCTGTATCATGCTTCCAACAGCATTTGCTCACTTTATGTCTCTGTGTCACATTTTAGTATATTTCTGCAGTATTTCAGACTTTCTCGTTGTATTTGTTACAGTGATCTGTGATCAGTGACCTCTTATGTTACTAGTGTATAATTATTTTGGGGTGCCACAAACCATGCCCATATGATGGCAAACTTAATCGATAAATGTGGCTGCTGTTGTGTTCTGACTGCTCTACTGCTGGCATTCCCCCATTACTTTTCTCTTCTCAGGCCTATTCCGAGACAAAATAATAAAATCAGGCCAATTAACAACTCCACTATGGCCTCTAAATATTCAAGTGAAAGGGAGAGTTGCATATCTCCCACTTTAAATCAAAAGCCTAGTGTTGAAAGCTGAGACAGGCTGCAAGGTAGGCCTCTGGCACACAGAGCCAACTTGTAACGCAGAGGAAAAGTTCTTGAAGTATGTGCTACTCCAGCGAACACAGAAATGAATGAAGAGAAAACGAAACAACTTTATTGCTGATATGAAGAAAGTTTTAGTGGTCTGGATAGAAGACCAAACCAACCGCAACATTCTCTTATGCCAAAGCCTAATCTCAATCAAGGCCCTAACTCTTCTATTCTAAGAAGGCTGAGAGAAGGAAGGAAGCTGCAGAAAAGTTTGAGGCTAGCAGAGGTTGGTTTAAGAAGTTTAAGCAAAGAAGTCGTCTCTGTAACATGAAAGTATAAAGTGAAGCGACAAGGGCTAATGTAGAAGCTGTAGCAAATTACCAAGAAGATCTAGCCAAGATAATTAATGAAGGTAGCTACAGTAAACAAATTTTCAATGAAGACAAAACCTTATATTAGTACACGGCTTCTAAAACCTCCATAACTAGAGAGAAGTCAATGCCTGGCTTCAAAGCTTCAAAAGATACGCTGACTTTCTTGTTAAGGGCTAATGTAGCTGGTGACTTTCAGTGGAAGCCACTGCTCACAGCCTACTCCAAAAATCCTTAGGGCTCTTAAGAACTACCCTAACTCGGGATGCCTGAGTGGCTCAGTTGGTTAAGTGACTGCCTTCGGTTCAGGTCATGATCCCAGAGACCTGAGATCGAGCTCCGCATCGGGATCCCTGCTCCGTGGGAGGCCTGCTTCTCCCTCTCTCACTCCCCCTGCTTGTGTTCCCTCTCTGGTTATGTTTCTGTCAAATAAATAAATAAAATCTTAAAAAAAAAAAAAAGAAAAAAAAATTACCCTAACTCTACTCTGCTTGTGCTCTAAAAATGGAACAACAAAGCCTGGATGATAGCATATCTATTTACAGCATGGTTTAATGAATATTTTAAGCCCACTGTTGAGACCTACTAGACAGAAAGAAAGATTCCTTTCAAAATATTACTGCTCACTGAAAATGTACCTGAAATCACTGAAAAACATCCAAGAGCTCTGACAGAGAGAAGTACAATGAGATTAATGCTGTTTTCAAGTCTGCTAACACAACATCCACTCTGCAGCCCATGAATCAAGGAGGAAGTCATTTCATCTCTCAAATCTTATTACTTAACAAAAACATCTCATAAGACTAATGTTGTCGTGGACAGTGATTCATCTGATGGATCTGGGCAAGGTTAACTGAAAATCTTCTGGAAAGGATTCACCATTCTGAATGCCTTTAAGAACAATCTTGATTGATTCATGGGAAGAAGTCAAAACTCCACAAACAGGAATTTGGAAGAAGTGAATTCTAACCCTCACAGATGACTTTGAGGTGTTCAAGACTTCAGAAGTAACTGAAGATTTAGTGGAAACAGTAGAAACAGAGAAGTAGAATTAGAAGTGGAGCCTGGGGAGGTGTGGGTGGCTCAAGTCAGTTAAGTGTCTGCCTTTAGTTTGAGTCATGACCCCAGGGTCTTGGAATCCAGTCCTGCATCGGGCTCCTAGCTCAGCGGGGAGTCTACTTCTCTCGGTTCCGCTGCCTCTCCCCCTGCTTGTACTCTCTCTCCCTATGACAAAAAAGATAAATAAAATCTTAAAAAAAAAAAAAAAAAGTGGAGCCTGAAGATGGGACTGAGTTGCCTGAACCTCAGGATAAAACCTGAACAGATGAGGAGCTGTTTCTTATGCATGAGGAAAGAAGTGGTTTTTTGAGGTGAAATTTACTACTGAAGATGCTATGAAGATGAAATGACAACAAAGAATTTAAGGACACGACATAAGTGTGGTTGATAATGGAGCAGGACAGTTTAACAGGACAGACACCCAATTTTTAAAGAAGTTCTGTGAATAAAGTGCTATCAAATAGCATCACATGCTACAGAGAAATCGTTCATGAAAGGAAGGGACAATCAATGAGGCAAACTTCATTGCTGTCTTATTTTAAAAAATTAAATGTGGCCACAACCACCCCAACCTTCAGCAATCATCACCCTGGTCAGTCAGTAGCCATCAACATCAACATAAGACCCTCCACCAGCAAAAAAGATCACGACTTACTGAAAGCTCAGATGGTGGTTAGAATTTTTCGAAACAGAAGTATTTTTAAATTAAGGCATATATATTTTGGTTTTTTAGACATAATGCTATTATTGCACACTTGATTACATTATAATGTAAACATAACTTTTATATGCACTGGGAAACAAAATTCATTTGACTTGCTTTATTGCAATATTTGCTTTATTGCAGTGGTCTGGAATCAAACCAGCAATTATCTTTGAGGTATTCCTGTAAAGCTCAAAACAGTTACTATTAGCAGCTGTTTAAGTATTCCATGAATGCTTATACTAATAAGCAAAATTAACATGAGCTTAAGACAAGTAAAAAACAAACATATATAAACTGTAAAAAAGCAATATAGAAAAATAATTTTTCTTTTTTTTTTTAAAAAAGATAGCGAGCAGGAGCAGGGAGACCGGGGCAGGTAGAGGGAGGATAGAATCTTAAGCAGGCTCCACATCACAGCACACCACTCCACAGCATGGAGTCCAACTTGGGGCTTGATCTCACAAACCCGAGATCATGACCTGAGCTGAAGAGTCAGACATTTAACTGAGTCACCTAGGTGCCCCTAGAAAAATAATTCAACAACTTTCTGTTTCATATTTTAGATTTATATTATTATAAAATGAACACTCTATCACCTAAAAATAACTGGAATACTTTTCAAGTCATTTCCTCTCATTCCTTAAGACTCAAGAGTCTTAATCATTCTTAATCTTATTTTAGAAGGATGACCCTCCCCTTCCAGGACTACTCTTAACAACAGAATTCTGAGCAGTTCATTCTACAAAACATGACTATATCAACTAAGACTCAAGCAAAATTTCTACAATATAGGCATCATACATCTAGTATACCAAACAGAAAATCAGTCCTGATTTTCCACAGCTATAAAAACCAGAAAGAGACTGCTTAAAGAAATGTCCCAACACTAACTTAGCAGACATATTGTTTTATTAATCAGTAAAATGGAAAACAAAACAAAACAACCCATTGGCGATTTGAAGCATGCAAATATTTCACAACTCAGAAACTGTCCGTCATTCCACCCCACCCCATTCAGCACATTAAGGGAAGACTACACTAAGATCATGTACATAAAAATTATATTAGCTTAACCTTTAAATCTTTGAAGTTGAATGTATCTCACGTCCTATTCTGTTTCTTCCGCTCCTTCAATTTTTCTTGGAATTTGCCTCTTAAGCAGCTGTTGACTTTGTCCCTTCCCCTCCTTTTACATTGCCTTACTTTATGTCCTCAACATTTCTTGCCTGTACTACCTGGCATTTTGCAAAATAATTCATCTTTAAAAATGCTAATTTGGTGGGACCTCTAGGTGGCTCAGCTGCTTAACCGGCTGAGTTTGGCTCAGGTCATGATGCCAGGGGCCTGGGATGGAGCCCATCAGGCAGCTTGATGAATGGGGAACCTTCTTCTTCCTCTCCCTGCAGCTCCCTCAGCGTGTGCTCTTTCAGACAGACAGATAAATAAATAATCTTTTTTAAAATGTGAATTTGGCGATTTTACTTCTCTACTTAACTGCCAAGTTCCTCTCTTGCTACAGTGTTTATAACATCTTAATAGGTTATACAAATCTTAACCATCTGTGCCCCACAGTGCTCTAGCTATCCCCAGGTAGAGCTCATGTTCTGGCCAAGTTTGTGGCACAACTGGGTGTTTCAGAGCTCCTTCATTAGATACTTTTCCCTTTCTGCACTGAGAGGGTGATAAAATCCTACATAAGAATCAGCTCAAATATTACTCACCAAGTCTTCACTGACTCTCCTGTCAAAGCAGTTAGGTACATCTTAGCACTCTGAATAATCATTACACTTGTTATATTTTACATAAATAACTTAGACTAAGGTCTTTGAGCTTATTCATCTTGTATCTCACAAACAGAACCCAGGGCCTGGCACACAGAATTAAACCAATGAATATGTGTAACGTACAGGCAACACGTGAAAAGATCTTAATATGTAAAATTATAACCATTCCTTGACAAAAAAGTTTTTGTCGAAGATTAAAAACTGTCAGTTTTAAGTGTATACAGGGAAATGAAAAAAAAAAAGAAAAACTGTTATTAAGTGTAATTAATTTAATCTCTGTAATTTAAAACATTAGAAACACTGAGCAGTGTTACATTTCTTTGGAAAACTTAAGAGTAGTTTAAATAGTGCTTACTTATGCCTTGGCAAGTTGAACTCCTAAGTTTGGGTCAACTCCCATTTTACCCTTCGCACTTTCAGTGTCACGAAATATCCCTGAGAGTTTTTCACAGTTTGGGGGTTTTTTTGTTTGTTTTGTTTTTTTTTTGTTTGTGTGTTTTTTTACTGCTGCTATCACTTTCTGTGAGACATTTTCATCCTTTTTGTCACACCATTTTCCTCACTTATGTCAATAAACCTTCCTTTACTAAATCCTTTTGGCTGCCTATCTAGTCTCTCCAATGGAGAGAGCCATGGTGAGTGACTTCTGTAACTCCCCATCTATGTTTGATTCAGATTTCACTTCTGGTATTATCGCTTTTTGCTTCTTTGCTGCACATTTATCTTTGTTGGCAATTTCCTCTTTCAATGATCTATTTTTGTAAAATAGCTCATGAGTTTATCAGTGGGAGACAAAGAGGCAACGCTATACACTTTGTCTATGTATGAACTGTGTAACAAATATACAAAATGACAAATCATGGACAGACTTAAGTAAGTGACATGATTGGTCACTAGTCATGATACACATCTGTAATTTACATAATGAACTAAGGACTGAAAGATGAAAGGAGTTTTCACATCATGCAATTATTCATTAAGTATAGTTGTAACTAAAATTTAACTCCTACTGTTGGATGACTAATGCTACTTAACTAAACTGATAACAGAAAGGTGTATACTGAAAGTGTGCAAAGCACTGATGGTTTCCAAAAATCTATCGGTATGTCATATTCTTTTTAAAATGTTTTTAATCTGGAGGTGCCTGGGTGGGTGGCTCAGTTGACTGAGCATCTGCATTCAGCTCAGGTCATAATCTCACGATCCTGGGATCCAGCCCTTCATCGGGCTCTCTGCTCAACAGGGAATCTGCTTCTTCCTCTCCCTGTGTTCTCTTTCTCACTCTCAAATAAATAAATAAAATATTTTAAAAAATAAAAAACCCTTGGGCGCCTGGGTGGCCCAGTGGGTTAAAGCCTCTGCCGTCGGCTCAAGGTATGATCTCAAGGTCCTGGGATCAAGGCCCGCACTGGGCTCTCCGCTTAGCAGGGAGCCTGCTTCCTCCTCTCTCTGCCTACTTGTGATCTCTGTCAAATAAATAAATAAAATCCTTTAAAAAAAAAACCATATATATATATATATATATACACACACACACACACATAATAAAAAACCCTTAAAGGGGCGCCTGGGTGGCTCAGTTGGTTAAGCGACTGCCTTCGGCTCAGGTCATGATCCTGGGGACCCAGGATCGAGTCCCGCATCGGGTTCCCTGCTCGGCGGGAAGCCTGCTTCTCCCTCTCTCACTCCCCCTGCTTGTGTTCCCTCTCTGGCTGTGTTTCTCTCTGTCAAATAAATAAAAATCTTACAAAAAAAAAATTTTTTTAAAAACCCTTAAAAATGTTTTTAATCTTTTAGATGCTGTAAATTCCTTTGAAGTTTATAATATTCAAATTGCCATATATTTCAACTGAAGTACCCCATTCAATTTTAAACTTAAAAAATTATTATCTGGGTGCCTGGGTGACTTAGTGGGTTAAAGCCTCTGCTTTCAGCTCAGGTCATGGGACCGAGACCACATTGGGCTCTCTGCTCAGCAGGGAGCCTGCTTCCTCCTCTCTCTCTGCCTGCCTCTCTGCCTACTTGTGATCTGTCAAATAAATAAAATATTTTTTAAAAAACTATCTTACATTAAGGCTTCAATGACTGACTAAAGCAGATGGACTGATTACAGAAAACATTTAGAACCTAAACTGATAAAAAGTGACAAAATAGTGTATCTCTGATATAGCTAATGACTGAAAATTTTAGGAATTCGCTCATCAAAACAAAACAGAATTGGGGTGCCTGGGTGGCTTAGTTGGTTGAGCATCCAACTCTTGATTTCAGCTCAGGTCATGATCTCAGGGTAGTGAGCTCAAGCCCTGTGTTAGACTCTGTGCTCAATGGGAAGTCTGCCTGAGTTTCTCTCTCTCCCTCACCTTCTACGCCTCCTCCTGAATGCACATGCTCTCTTTAAAAAATAATTAAATCTTAAAAAAAAATTAAGTTTACAAATCACCTTATGAAGTTATTAACAAGACCAAAATAATGTCAATTTCAATTGTCATTTGATACTACAAAATAGATTAACCCAAAGTAGTTGATAAGCTTTATGACACATAAACCATGCATGCAATTACAGAATGCACACAAAAAGAAGGAATGCCGATTATTCATTTCCAGAGGATGGATAACATTCTATCCAATCCAGAAGGCATACTACTAATTTGGTTCAACTTGACTTAGTTTCTAGGAGACTAGACTGCTGCAGAGTCTATGAAATACCAACATCTGACAAATTCTAAGAGAGTAAAATCAGGGTTGAACTTACGAGTTAGTATTTGACTCACAGAAGTACTAATTGGATTTGTCTTTTAAAGGTGATCGAGGCACCTGGGTGATGCAGTAAAGTGTCCAATTCTTGGTTTCAAACTCGGGTCTAATCTCAGGGTCATGGTGGGCTCTGTAGCCGATGGGAGAGTCTGCTTCAGATTCTCTCTCCCTCTTCCCCGCACTCCCACCCCATGCACCACACCTCTTGCGCTCTCTCACTGAAATCAATCTTTTAAAAAAAGTGACCAAGGGGTGCCTGGGTGGCTCAGTCCTTAAGCAGCTGCCTTCGGCTCAGGCCATGATCTGGGACGCATCAGGCTCTCCCTCGGCAGGAAACCTGCTTCTCCCTCTCTCGCTCCCCCTGCTTCTATTCCCTCTCTAGCTGTGTTTCTCTCTGTCAAATAAGTAAATAAAATCTTAAGAAAAAAGAAACGTTAAAAAAAAAAAGTGATCAAAAGCACTAACTATTCTATAATTCAAAAAAGTAATTTAGTGAGAATATTTTATTGTTTTGGCATTTTAAATTTATCTCAGAAAGTACTTATAAATCTTAATACAGGAGTGTAAACTACTGAAATAAGTATTTCTTGGAATCCAACAGGCTTATTATTACTTATATCTTATGTTACTAGCATATATATATTTGATGAGCTTCAAATTTGTAAAAATCTGATGTCTCTCCCTATTTAAAATCTTTTATTGCTACCTTAGTATATGTAACGCTAAATCTTTTAAACCTGGTTTATAAAGCATTTTAAGCATTTACTTCTCAAGCTTATTTCTTAAGCCTGTCAAGCCACTGGTTCCCCAGGACTGCTCTTCCATCATCATCAGAACTTCTTTCAGTTCTTTGAATGGCCACCCTCCCTACTAGCTCCACATCTCATGCTGGGGCTTCTCAATTTCACCCAACCCCTTGTTCTTCCATCCCATGCCCTTAGGCTAACATCCTCGGCCCGAACTGGCTAATTCCCATTCCACCTTCAACTCTCAGTTTAAAAGAATTTCCTCCAAAATTCCTTTCCTATATACCAGGTCACACTCCCTAGTAGATACTCCTGTAACTATTTCAATTATCATAATACTCATCACATTATAGCAACTACATATTTAAAGAATGTCTTGTCCCTATGACTGTAAGATGAAAATAAGGAATAAATTTTGTTCACCTCCTGTCTCTCCAATTCATAGTACACTGTCCAGCATTCAGTGGGTTCTCATTTAAAATATTAAGTGGGTGAGTGAAGAAATAATAGAACATCATCTCCTCACTTACTGAACTTTCATCTTTCTCTCTACAATCTTATCTTCTACTTCTCCAAGCTATTATCAAATACACCATAAACACTGCAACTGCAATCTGGAATGCCTTCTTCCTAACTTTTCACCCTGGCCCTCATCAGTCATTGCTCATTCTAAATCTCCATCACCTTCCTGTACTTTTTTAGCACTTCACAACCAGACTGTTACCTCAAAGCAATTTTCCCTTTTCATTTTGGTACTAGAAAGCTGCTCACATTTTAAGCAGGCACTATGTCCCATTACTTAATATAATGCTTGCCCTCCATTAATGTTTGCTGCTGCTACTCCTGATGAGGTCAAGTTCATATACCTCTTCTATCCCCATAGAATTGTCCTGCTATATACCTCTGTAACCTATAAAAAATAGAGTGTGAGTGTACAGAATTATTTTTATACAGAAATGTTTATACACAAATGTCCCATCTCTCTCTAAAGCATTTCTTTCCTAGCCTGAATTTAAGGCATTTATTTATTCCTCAAACCCATGTGATAAGATGCTTAGTAGTGAAATATCCCAGAGGTCCATTATAACTAGTACTTAGTATGCACCAAGAACTGTTCTAAGTACATTACACATACACATTCATTTAACCCTCACAACAAACCTTTAAGGTAAAAACCATTTTACTGGGTGCCTGGGTCGCTCAGTGGGTTAAAGCCTCTGCCTTTGGCTCAGGTCATGATCTCAGGATCCTGAGATCGAGGCCTGCGTCTGGCTCTCTGCTCGGTGGGGAGCCTGCTTCCTCCTCTCTCTCTGCTTGCCTCTCTGCCTACTTGTGATCACTCTGTCAAATAAATAAATAAAATCTTAAAAAAAAATTTTTTTTTACTTGTAAGGAAAACAAGCCACAGCATTGTTAAGTAATTTGGCACAAGGTCACAACACTTACAGGGAGTGAAGCCGATGTTCAAATCCAAGGCAATCTGACTTCAGGTAACGTATTCAGACTTTAGAACCATTCAACAAAATTTACAAAAGCAAGAAAATAAGAAGGTGTTTCTGGTTAAATACTACATAAATACAATGCAAACAAATTAGATGGCTTCAATCTACAATTCAAGTTTATATTTTATTTAGGTTTACTTATACAGTATTTGAAGTATAAGTGAAGATAACATTTTATTGAGCTCTAAGCATTCTACTAATTACCAGCGATTCTGTTAATCCTTTAATACCTTATTTAGATCTTATAATTAACTCCAAGAAACAGATAAGTAAACTAAGGTTAAATAAGATTAAATAATCAAAAGTTAAATAACATGCCAAGGTCACACATAACCATAAGTAGTCCTAGACTAAGTTCTTAGATACTAACAAAGTTTTTTTGTTGTTTTTTTTTTTTAAAGATTTTCTTTATTTATTTGACAGAGTGAGAGATGGGACATAAGCAGGCTTCCTGCCGATTGGGAGCTTAATGAGGGGCTTGATCCCAGGACTCTGGGATCATGACCTGAGTGGAAGGCAAACGCTTAATGACTGAGCCACCCAGGCTCCCCAACAAAGTTTACCTTTTAGAGAAGGTATCTGCCTAAAGCAGAATTAAATTTACTGGAAATAACTTCACTGCAGCATAATTTATCTGTAATTTAATATATATCAGAGCATAAAATCTGCTAATACATTCGTATCATGACTTCTTTATAATATTACTATAGTGATGCAAGGTAGCACAATAAAGTTAAAATACATTCCTAATATATTGTTGAGAATAAGTTAGTACTATTTGGCCTCCCTTTATAAAAGATACTTTCTCAATCTTAAATAGCCTTATTTCTCTAGTTCAGTAAAAGGGAAAATTTTACACACCACTAAAACAGTCTGGACTACAATCATCATCAATATATTTACAAAGGCTATTCTGAAACACTTCATATTTTTTTAACTAACTTAATCCTTTAATAATCCTATGATAAAGTTACTATTATTATTCCTGTTTTCTAGCTGAGCAATCAAAGGCACAGACCAGGAGGTTGCCCAGCACAAGGCTGTACAGCTAGAATAAAGTCAGGACTGTCACACCAATAGGCTGTCCCCCATCCCAATCATGGTCCTCAACAAGACCATTCTCCCACACCAACAGACTTCAACACACTGAATGAAACTGTAAATTGGTAAAAGCAATCGCCTGCTTTTTTTTTCCAAGTTATTTTTAATTTCAAGTTAGGAAATTCAAGAACTACATTAAGGAATATTAAGCTGGGAGATATTTATCCAATAAACGTCATTTATCAATAATGTTGGCACTTTATTGGTATTTTATTCACAATTCTGAGTGTTCCACTGAGAAAGATATCTAAATCATCGTTATACTGATGCTTTGAAATCACAACCTTTAAAATAAGTGATACAGTTTTTAGTTACAGCATAATATAAAAATAAGTTAAATATCTGAGAAAAGATTAACTGCGGATTCTAACCTCAGAGCTGGAGGTTACCAGCTTCCTAACACTGAAAATTGTATGCAGGTTGGTCCAAGGAAATACCAAAGGCTGCTGGTTCTTATACAACTAGATAGTAGATAATCGAGTCCAAAAACATGAACCATGAGAAAAAAAGAAAAAAACATGAATCATGAAATCCAAATGTAAGTCTCATATTTTAATCATTTACTGCTTATCATTTTATACTGATTCTCTTATTAGTGAATTCACTTATGTAAGAATTATTAAAATGAGAGAAAACACCAGATGATACAGTTTTCAAAACATTTTCCTAGGTCACTCTAGGAGTATCACTATGAATAAATAGCAGTCTCAGGGAAGGAAAGTAGACCATCCACAACAGGACTGTCTTATAATGCTGTATTATCTAGTTTGAAAGTTACCATATTTGAAAAACAATGTTCAAAGAACTCTAATAAAATTACAAAGAGAAGGAAAATTTAAATGAAGGCTTATTCTGTGTTTATCTGTACTATACAGATAAGAAAATTGATTCTGAACACTGAGAACTCTGACTTAATAAAAAAAAAAAGAAAATCACACAGCTACTGAGTGGTAGGGCAGGATTAGAACCCAGGCCTAATTCTTACTGTAACATTAAACCATAAAACTTGGGAGTGTCTGGGTGGCTCAGTCCATCAAGTATCTGCCTTTGGCTCAGGTCATGACCCTGGGATCGAGTCCTGCATCAGGCTCCCTGCTCATCGAGGAGCCTACTTCTCCCTCTCCCTGGTCGTGCTCTCTCATGCTATCTCTGTTTCTCTCTCTTGCTATCTCCGTCTCTTAAATCCATAAAATTTTAAAAAATTAAACTTTCCTTTGATTATTCAAAGAGGCTTCATTATAGTCAATATTTATGATTGAAGTTCTAAAACATCTAAGTTTTCTAGTAGATTAATAACAAATTGGTTTTAATTGGACGTCTCAGATTAGGCATAATTCTTATATATGACAATCCAGAGAAGAAAAAACTGATAAAATGGACTTCATGAAAATTAAGAACTTCTGCTCTGTGAAATGTACTGTGTTAAGAAAATGAAATGAGGGACGACTGGGTGGCTCAGTTGGTTAAGCGACTGCCTTAGGCTCAGGTCATGATCCCAGAGACCCGGGATGGAGCCCCACATCGGGCTCCCTGCTCAGCGGAAGCCTGCTTCTCCCTCTCTCAGTCCCCCTGCTTGTGTTCCCTCTCTAGCTGTGTTTCTCTCTGTCAAATGAATAAATAAAATCTTAAAAAAAAAAAAAATGAAATGACAAGCCATAGACTGGAGGGTACTACTGCAAAACATGTATCCGATAAAAGATTTACATCTAAAACATAAAGAATATTCAAAATCCAGTAAGAAAACAACACAAATTAAAAAAAAAAAACAGGCCAAAGACATGAAGACATCTCACTAAAAGGATATACCAACGATATACACAAATGTGAAAAGCTCCCCATCATTAATCATTAAGAAAATGTGAATTAAAATCATAATGAAATATCCCTACATACTTATTAGACTAACAAAACTGAAACAAAAATATAAATAAGATGACCTAACAATACCAATATGCTGAGAGGAAGGATCCAGAGCAACTGGACTCTCATTTATTTTTTAGTTCTCATACAATACTAACAAGCATGCAAAATAATGTGGCCACTTTGGAAAAGTGGACAGTTTCTTATAAATATAAACATATACTTAGAATACAATCCAGGAATCCCACTCCTCTGTAATTATCCAAGAGAAATGAAAATATTTACAGCAGCTCTATTCATAATCTCTCCAAGCTGGAAACAGCACAAATGCCCTTACACTGGTGAATGGATAAACCTGGTACACATTCATACAATGACGATACAGCAATAGAAAAAACTACTTTTATGCTCACGATACATAGATAAATCTCAATGTATTACACTGAAATATTTTTTTCTCAAGTAAAATGTATTGTGCTGACTAAAAGAAACCTGACTCAAAGCTACATGTTCTATAGTTCAATTTATAGGATTCTAGCAAAGGCCTCCTAAGAGCTGGGTTTAGGGGATGGGCTGATTTTAATGGAACATAAGCAAACTTCTCCGGGTGCTGGGTAAGTTCTGTATCTTAATTATGGTAGTTTATTTTTTTAAAGATTTTACTTATTTATTTGACAGAGAGAAACACAGCACGAAAAGGAACACAATCAAGGGGAGTAAGTGAGAGAGGGAGAAGCACGCTTCCTCCCCCCTCCCAGCAGGGATCCCAATGCGAGATCCATCCAGGGAAAGGCAGAGGCTTAACAACTGAGCCACTCAGGCACCCCAATGATACACACTTGTTAAAACTCAGCACGCTTTACCAAGAAGGATGAATGTGACGGTATATAAATTTTATCTTAGTAAGTTAGGTATTAAGAAAAAAACTAATCAAAAATACAATTATGCAAATAATTTGTTGCAATGAATTAAAATGGATATGAATTTGTAACCACAAATCCAAGTATAGAATATCACATCTCAAGTAAAAAATTATTTTTAAAAAATATTCCTTTAGAGTATTCGTTTAGGGTGCCTGGGTGGCTCAGTGGGTTAAGCCTCTGCCTTCGGCTCAGGTCATGATCTCAAGCCCTGGGATCAAGGCCCACATCGGCTCTCTGCTCTGCAGGGAGCCTGCTTTCTCCTCTCTCTCCCTGCCTCTGCCTACTTGTGATCTCGCTCTCTCTCGTAAATAAATTAAAAAAAAATTTTTTTAAAAAGAATATTTGTTTAACTCACACTGGGCATATATACCATTTTGTAACATACCATGTCATTAGCATTAATTTTTATTTCAGCAAAATAATTCTTTAAATAAAAATACTGCACACATTGTTTTTCTGAAACCACTTTCATTAGTTCCTACACAGGGACTCAATGTTTTCATATGCCAAGAAATAATTTTATAATATTCCTTTGTTATAACTGAAAAAAAAATCACTTATAAAAAAAATTTACTACAGAAGCCTTCACGGTTATAAATTTTTCAAATCTTTGTAATACCATCATCCACTTATTGGTCCATCAGACTTCAAAAATCCCGTGAAAACAGCAGTTAAATAGCTTTTATTATGCTAAAGAAGTAGGTGTGTGTTTGGAAGCCAGAAGAATGGTGGAATGACAACTATTCTTGTTGTTTAGGAGGTGAGAACACAAAGCAGTCCCAAACTACTTCTGAGTAGAATTCTCTACTTCCAAAGCTGGAACCTATTAAATAGTTGAGGCAACATTTTAATTCTTTTTAAAAGTAGTTCTATTTCTCCCCCCAGTTTAGCCCCCCAGTTCAGTATACAAAGGGACTCTCAATGCCACTGAGAAAACAGTCAACTCTGATATGTATAGCACTAAAAGTTTATAAATGCATTTTCACACATATCATCTCTTTTAATTCTCATCAAGACCTATGAGAAAGTGTGCTGTTGCTTTTAATTTCCATTTTGTAGATGTCAAAACCTATTTAGAAGGTTAGATTAGTTGTCCACAGATCATACAAACCTATTAAGGGTCAGGGCCAGAAGGTGGTTTTGTATTATTCTGTGTGCCCATTAGCATCTACCACTAGTCTTAAGACAGATAACATTATGGAAAAGCTATACTTAACAAGGTCTAAAAAGAGCAGGAATACTTGGGTAGCCATTATGTATATGAAAGGAGACTGAGTAAAGAACTGGGGTGCCTGGGCGGCTCAGTTGGTTAAGCCACTGCCTTCTGCTCAGGTCAAGATCCTGGAGTCCAGGGATCGAGTCCCACATCGGGCTCCAGCTCCGTGGGGAATCTGCTTCTCCCTCTGACCTTCTCCCCTCTCATGCTCTCTCTCACGCACTCTCTCTCTCTGTCAAATAAAATAAAATCTTGAAAAAAAAAAAAAAAAAGAACAGTTTAGTGACAACTAAATGTGGAAGGGAACCCTGGATGGAAAAAAATCAAAGGCCATTACTTGAAGTGGCAAATTTGAACACAGATGCATATTACACAATACTATTGAATCAATATTTCATTTCCTGAAATTCTGAAATTTATAACTAT
>PITA01004473.1:23168-73594 GCA_004023965.1 Spilogale gracilis
AGGATGGGACAGTGGGAGAAGCAGGTTCCCTACTGAGCATGGAGCCTGATGGGACATCACTGGAAGACCCTGGGATCACAATCTGAGCTGAAGGGAGACACTTAGCTGACTGAGCCACCTAGGAGCCCCTCATGGTTACTTTTATTACTGAATTTTTAAGACTGAAATTTCAAAAAAAAAAGAGTTGAAGATAAAAAACATTAAATTTTCTTTCACTTTTTTTCAACAGCTATTAGACACTGCAATGAGATCTTCTGTTAAGAAACGGAATTAAAAGGACACCTGGGTGGCTCAACTGGTTAAGCATTTGCCTTCAACTCAGGTCATGATCCCAGAGTCCTGGGATGGGGTCCCATATCAAGCTCCTTGCTCAGTGGGGAGCCTGCTTCTCCCTCTGCCTGCTGTTCCCGCTTGTGCACACACATGCGCTCTTGACAAATAAATTAAAAAAAAAAAAAAAAAAGAGATGCCTGGGTGGCTCAGTCGGTTAAGCATCTGCCTTCCACTCATAATCCCAAGCTCCTGGGATCAAGCCCCACATTGGGCTCCTGGCTCATCGAGGAGCCTGCTTCACCCCTTTCCTCTGTCTGCCACTCTCCTTATTTGTGCTGTCAAATGAATACATAGAAAATCTTTTAAAAAAAAATTTGAATTTTAAAAGATTTTTTAGTGCCAGTATTATTATTAGTGCCTAACTTATTTAAGTTAACACTAGTTGCAATCAGTTACTTGTTGCTTTTTAAAAAAATAGGGTATGAAGCGCCTGCGTGGCTCAGTTGGTTAAGCGACTGCTTTCGACTCAGGTCATGATCCTGGAGACCCAGGATCGGGAAGCCTGCTTCTCCCTCTCTCACTCCCCCTGCTTGTGTTCCCTCTCTGGCTGTGTTTCTCTCTGTCAAATAAATAAAATCTTTTAAAAATAAATAAATATATAAATAGGGTACAAAATGACAGCAAACCACACATAATATATCCAAGGAATAGCTCATACTTTTCTAGTACTATGAGAAGTTTAGTAAAATTTACATTCTGTCCCTATTTATTTATTTAACAGAGAGACATAGAGAGCGTGCACAAGCAGGGTGAGCAGCAGGCAGGGGAAGAGGGAGAAGCAGGCTCCCTGCCAAGCAAGGAGCCCGATGTGGGGCTTGATCCCAGAACCCTGGGATAATGACCTGAGCCAAAGGCAGATGCTTAAACGCCTAAGCCACTCAGGCACTCCTACTGTCCCTTATTTTTAAGAAGCTTAATATTTGCTAAGAGAAGATAAAATCCAATTTCCAGTTCTTACATATCACTTGTATTTTAAACAGAGTAAATCTAGATCAGAGGATACATACTTAACTAATTCAACCCATTTTAATGTGTGATTTTACCACTTTTTCTCCCATTCCATTCCAAAAGATTTAAAAAAATATTTCTATAATCTTGATATATTTCAAAATAAGTGCTGTGAATGTGCACCATGCAGATATTTACATGAATTCAACCATAAGCCTTCAGGGGAAGAAGAGAGAGGATTTCAAGAGCACAGACACCATTTCATTAAAAAAAATGCCTTCCCCAAGGAGCACAAGCACAAGTAGAAGGGAGCTGTCCAGTTACACATGATTCTCTCCCTGTGTTCATCTTGCCAAGCTTCGTTCCTAGTATTTTAAGTATTTTGGGGCAACAAATCCCCTAATATGGTGCTCCACTAAAGAAATTTATTTTTAAAGTTTCTGAATGAAAAACTAGCTATTTTGCACTTCTGGAAGATGGATATAATTCATAAACACTTTAAAGGATTCTTAGGGGTTATTTTCACTAAAATCTACTTTTTTTGTCATGTGTGCTAACATCACAACCTAACTCCATTTGAACATGCAATTCCAGCATAACTGTACTCTATTTCATTATCTGTAACAAGAACATAACACACTTCAATGCAACGAGCACTTCTTTATAAAAAAGAAACGTTCAGAAACATTCCCTAACTTTCTAGGTCAACTCAATACCTTTCTTTTTAGTTACTCCTGAATCACCCAATTTGTACTTTTTCCTCTGGATTATCATTTAACCCAATCTAACCCAACTTCTATGTTCTTCTTACTCATAGAATCAGAGTGAAAAGAAACTCAGATATCAGTCTATTCCTCCCTCTAAGCTCATAAAGAGTACTGGCTGAAGACTCCATGAGTTCCATAACAATAAATTCCTTATCCTCTAATATGAATTTCTACTGAAAGGGAATATTTAATTGTACACAGTTCAGAAAAGGAAAAAGTTCAGAAAAGACATTTATAAAGCACAAAATGCAGTGAAACAAAGCATCTTTTTGGCATTTAGAATCCTCGATACTATTTTGAATACTAGTGAATAGAACAGTTTTAATATTTCTTGATCTCAAGAACATAAGGGAATCCCATAAAACTGGGCCTCTTCCTATAAAATTTTTGAATACAATTTATAATTTTATCCTCTGATGTCCTACTTTTATAATTTCTATCTCTGATGTTTTATATATTAACTCTTTACTTTGAAATAAAAAATACTAAACAAAATAAAAAACACTATACAGGTT
Source organism: Spilogale gracilis (assembly GCA_004023965.1). Taxonomy (NCBI): domain Eukaryota; kingdom Metazoa; phylum Chordata; class Mammalia; order Carnivora; family Mephitidae; genus Spilogale; species Spilogale gracilis. The sequence continues at coordinate 25,732 of PITA01004473.1, forward strand.
TGAAAATTATTTTTTACAAAAACTACAATAAATTTTTCAAATTCGACTATAAGCTTTCAACCTGGATTTTTAAAAAATAAAAAGGTGAGGGGGGGCATGGGTGGTTCAGTTGGTTAAGCGACTGCCTTCAGCTCAGGTCATGATCCTGAAGTCCCTGGATGGAGTCCCACATCAGGCTCCCTGCTCAGCGGGAAGCCTGCTTCTCCCTCTCTCACTCCCCCTGCTTGTGTTCCCTCTCTGGCTGTGTTTCTCTCTGTCAAATAAATAAATAAAATCTTTAAAAAAAAAAAAAAAAAGGTTAGTGCAAAATGACATGAATTTCACACTAGGATTTAAAGGAGGCCTTTCAGATCTTTGACTCAAAGTCATGAATCAAAGAATCATGATTTAATGACCTTAACTGAAGCGCAAAAGATTTGTTTGTTTGTTTGTTTGAAGATTTTATTTATTTATTTGACAGTGAGAAACACAGCTAGAGAGGGAACACAAGCAGGGGGAGAGAGAGAGGAAGAAGCAGGTTTCCTGCTGAGCAGGGAGCCTGATGTGGGGCTCAATTCCGGGACTCTGGGATCATGACCTGAGCCAAAGGCAGTCACTTAACCAACTGAGCCACCCAGGCACCCCAAAAGTTCTTTATAAAATTCTAACTGATCCCGGAGACTGGGATTGAGTCCCACATCGGGCTCCCTGCTTCTCCCTCTCTCACTTGCCTTGCTTGTGTTCCCTCTCTGGCTGTGTTTCTGTCAAATAAATAAAATCTTAAAAAAAAAATTAATAAAATAAAATTCTAGCTAAATATAAGAACGTTGCTGACACATACTAAGGAAGCATTATTTACTTTCTTAGCTTGCTTAAAGTGCCTAGTCTGAGCTGACTGCTATACCTTCATAGTAACACTGACCTTCAGGGGTCAAACCCAAAGGCTGTTTGGTTTTTTTTAATCACAGGCTTCTTTGAGAATCTAACGAAAGCTAGAAAGCCTCTTCTCAAAAAATCCCACATATGTACATACATACAAAATTGTATTTATTTTTTAAATACTTATTTAATTTAAGTAATCTCTACACCCAGTGTGGAATTCTGAACTGATGACACTGAGATCAAGAGTCACATACTCTTGGGCACCTGGGTGGCTCAGTGGGTTAAAGCCTCTGCCTTCTGCTCAGGTCATGATCTCAGGGTCCTGGGATCAAGGCCCATGTTGGGCTCTCTGCTCAGCAGGGATCCTGGTTCCTCCTCTCTCTCTCTCTCTGCCTGCTTGTGACCTCTCTGTCAAATAAATAAATCAAATCTTAAAAAGAAAAAAAAAAAAAAAAGAGTCACATACTCTTCCAACTGAAATAGCTTAGTGCCCCACATACAAAATTTTAATAATCTTGAAGGGAGGAGTCACCACAGAATCTATCAATCTCCAGGAAATAATTGTTATCACTGATTACATAGGAAGAAAGCGTTAAAACTCAATGCTTTTGGTTACTGTACAGATTTTCATCAGAACAAGAAGAATCCTGTGATACCTTTTGTTCCACAGTACCGTAATTGTTCAAGGCCACAGCAGCCAGGTTCTGCCAATAGCCCATCCCTGCTCTGCAATCCCAAGACACAAGACCCTCTGCCATCTCCACCTCCAATCCTCTAGATCCTGCAAGCTGCTCTGATCTACTGTAATTGCTGACAACCAGCCAACCAGTCCACCCATTCATACCTTCAGTGACACAACTCAATTGTTTCAAGAGGAAGGCCACTGCAGTTTTAGGCAATCTTTAAGAATACTGAAGTTCCTGCCGCCTGGGTGGCTAAGTGGGTTAAATAAAACCTCTGCCTTCAGCTCATGATCTCAGGGTCCTGGGATCAAGGCCTGCGTGGGGCTCTCTGCTCAGCGGGGGGCCGGCCTTCTCCTCTCTCTGCTTGCCCCTCTGCCTACTTGTGAGCTCTCTGTGTCAAATAAATAATAAATAAATAAGTAAATAAGTAAAAAAATAAATAAATAAAGAATACTGAAGTTCCTTTCTAATTTGACTAACCAGGTTTGTAAACTTTAATGCTGCCCTACTCCTCTCTCTGCTTGCCCCTCTGCCTACTTGTGAGCTCTCTGTGTGAAAGAAAGAAAGAAAGAAAGAAAGAAAGAAAGAAAGAAAGAAAGAAAGAAAGAAAGAAAGAAAGAAAGAAAGAAAGAAAAAGAAAGAAATACTGAAGTTCCTTTCTAATTTGACTAACCAGGTTTGTAAACTTTAATGCTGCCCTACTGGATTTCTCCTCTTTTCACTTACCAACAGGTAACAAAATAGTTTGCCATTCAAAGTATCTAATCCTAAAACCAGAAGCAAAAAATCATTTAGCTCTACTTACACTAAACAGGTAAGTCAGAATAATGATGAAAAACACTTTTTATTTGGAAGCCAAAATAGAAGAGATCAGTACTATTTCAGTTCAAGAAAAATGCAAGGTTTCCACATATAGGGCTTACTGGACTTTTCACTGCATAAAAAAACAAACAAACAAAAAAATGTGGGCGCCTGGGTGGCTCAGTGGGTTAAGCTCAAGTCATAATCTCAGGGTCCTAGGATCCGAGGCCCAGGCAGCAGGCTCTCTGCTCAGCAGGGAGCCTGCGTCTACCTGCCTCTCTGCCTACTTGTGATCTCTCTGTGTCAAATAAATAAATAAAATCTTTAAAAAAAATTCTTCCTAGAGATTTAAACAACAAAAAACTAAAAAAATTTATTGACATTAAAAGATTCAGATTACAGGGACGCCTGGGTGGCTCAGTTGGTTAAGCGACTGCCGTCGGCTCAAGTCATGATCCCGGGTTGATCCCGGAGACCCGGGATCGAGTCCCACAACGGCCTCCCTGCTCAGCAGGAGGCCTGCTTCTTCCCTCTCTCCTTCCCCGAGCTTGTGTTCCCTCTCTAGCTGTGTTTCTCTCTGTCAAATAAATAAATAAAATCTTAAAAAAAAAAGATTCAGATTACAGTCACTTAAAATTAAGATCAGTTGTCTGCAAATACTTTATTCTCTATATTTCTATTTATGCCTATGCTTCTGAAATAAACAGTTCTAATCAATGCAATATAAATATAGAAGTCATTACTTATTCATCACATAAAGACCGGCTTTCAAGAACTATTAAGTTGTCTCAGTCACCTTCAACAGCTCCTTTTTCACAGTAAAAAATATCCTTTATTGAAACCAGTGTATTAATAAGGTCCATTTATTGGGGCACCTGGGAGGCTCAGTCAGAGTATCTATCTGCCTTTGGCACAGGCCATGATCCCGGGGTCCTGGAATAGAGCCCGCATCGGGCTCCCAGCTTGGTGGGAAGCCTGCTTCTCCCTCGCCCACCCTCCCTGCTTGTCTTCCCTCTCTTGCTGTCTCTATCAAATAAATAAAACCTTAAAAAAAAAAAAGGGTTCAGTTATCATATATAAGCAACTGCTGAGGCAAATGCTTGTTTCCTCTGAAAACAAAGGAAGCATTAAAAATTATGTTATTCTGTTCCTTAAATAAGCCCATACTAATGCTGGACAAAAAAGATTCACAGACATTTTGCAAACAGTGACTGAGGTAGTCAAATCAGATTAAGAACAATATTAACCAACAGTTAATTGGATTAACAATACAACAAAATCTCATTTTCAAAGGACTACCCAGGGGGGCTAGCTTTCCTGGTTCTAGTCTCAGAGAGCCAAACAATGCAGACCTAAGAGTCTACATTGTAAGGAGCTGCTTTTTGGTCCTTCAATAATTAAACTTCCTGTTGAGATACAAAGATTCACCTAAATGAATTCTGCCTTATTTTGCAAATGTCATTAGGGCACTAGTTTCATAGATTTATATGGCAGGTATACAACAATACCTTGACTAAGAAATAAATTTCCTGATAAACACTTCCATACTTTTCCAGAGTGGCTTCAAGAATGAATGCTGTAAATAAATAAAATATTAAAGAAAAAAAAGGGGGGGGGCGCCTGGGTGGCTCAGTGGGTTAAAGCCTCTGCCTTAGGGCTCAGGTCAAGATCTCAGGGTCCTGGGATCAAGGCCCACATCCTCCGGCTTTCTGCTCAAGCAGGGAGCCAGCTTCCTCCTCTCTGCCTGCTGTGATCACATCACCTTACCAGAACTGCGTGACATAAAAAAGGGATGTTCAGTCCAGGAAGACAACCTCTGAGCATCTCTCTTGGGATAAAATTATCTACAGAATAAATTTACTTGATTCTTTAAGCTGAAAATTATTTAATGTATCACAACCAAACTATGTACTGCAGAATTTTCTTACAGTCCATACTGTTGGATACTCTATTATTTAAAACTGAATCAGATTGTTTTATATCAATTCAGTATATATTTGTACCCAAGCAAATACTATGAATCTCGATTTAGTCTGATAACTTTTTTTTAGCACAAAATTCTTTCATGAGCTTACTATACAACTCAACACTTGAAATAGCTTATTTAAAGCACAGACTACAGTCAAACACTGCCCCACCACTCGTAAGACTGGATGACTGGAACATTTTAATACACTCCATCACGTAGTAGTACAGCTACAGAACTTTCATATTGGCTCCAGAAGTTACACATTTTCCGATACAATTTTTTTTGCATCATCCTCAAAACCAGATGTCACCAACATTCAGGTACACTAAAGATAAGTAACTGCTAACTACAAGCCCTGTAATTTCTTCCTCTCCACATAAATGCGCACTCTTCTCATTTCTTCCAAAATGAAGTCGTTGAATGTAAAAAAATAAGGCGTTCTCGCTAGTAACTACACAATTAAGTTTATTGAGAGGCTGGAATCACATTAAGAAAATTTCAAACACTAACAGTGCAAAATAAGATACAAAAGTGAAAAAGCCTTTTTGGTTAAATACTGAAAGATCTTGTAATTTCGAAAAGTATTTGTGGGATGCCAAACAAGATTTCCAAAACCCTCCCCTCCCCCATCCGTAAACCTCCCCCGTCCCCTGCCGCCACCTCCGTCTGGAGGTAGTTATCTAGACGCGGCTGGGATGTTACTCACCAAGTTTTTCCACCAACTTGAGCATCACCCCTCCAATGTGCACCTCCCCGGTCACTCTTAGGGTGACATCGCGGTTCAGGTCCGTCACATGAACACTCAATTCCCACGTCCCATCCGCGTAGCAGCCATCTGGCATCCTTATCCCGTCCAGAGCCATAGCTCCTTCCTGCGAGCACGAAGGAAATGGCTCTCGTAAGCGTCACTCCCCCAAAGGAAGGCAAATCCCACCGAATTCGCACAGTCCGCCGCGGAGCGGGAGAAGCTGGAGGGCATGAGGGTTTGCGCACGAACTCCGGAGAGCAGCGGCCGGGAGGGACTGCGGGCGGGATTCTGCGCCCCGCGACCCTCCCCGCGGCCGCCCAGCACTCCCGCCCGCGGCAGCCCTCGGCGGACACGGCGCCGGCCGGCCGCCCTGCGCGGCCCCAGCCTAGCGGCCCCCACCTAACGGACCACGACCGGCTTCACCTGCCGGCCTGCAGACCACACCCCAGCCCGGGGAGACGCCGCCCGCAGGCTTCACATTCCTCCCCGCCCGCACTCCCCCTTAGGTTCCAGCCGGGGTCCCGGCCCCTCACCGCAGGCTCCTCGAGCTCCCGGCTGGGGGTTCGCGCGGCAACAGGCGCGGGGGCGGCGGCTCACGGAGCGGCGACGTCCGGCCCCCCTCCTCACCCGACCAAGTGCTGCCTCTCGGCTGGAGCGACTAATGGAGTCCCGTCGTCGCGGCCCCTCGCCTCTCTCCTAGCGCTCCACCCCTCTCTCCCCGCCCCCTCAGTTTTAGAGTCCGGCTCAGTCAGGGCGCGCCTTCTCCCTCCTCCTCCGCCCCGCCGAGTTGCCCGGAGCGGGTCGGGCCGCTTCACCCACGTCCCACACGGTTCTCCACGGCCGCGCTGCGGGCTGGGGGCCGCGCGCACTCCCGGGCTGGGGGCGGGGCGGCGGGGGCGGGGGCGGGAGCTGTGCGGGCGAGGCGGGGGGCGCCCGCGGCGCAGCAATCTCAGCCCCGCCGAGCCACTGCCCTTTTATGGAAATGAAGGACCGAGCGTAGGGATTGAATCCAACATCCGGGCTCTCGGCGGCGGGATCTGAGGAGGGGGAGCGAGGAGAGCGCGAGCGACCTCCTGCGGGGGCGCGGGTGGGTGGCGGGGCGCTGCGTTCTACGCTCTGGTCTCCGACCTTGCGGGAGCGCAAGGCGGTGGGTGTCTGTACTTCCGGCGGGAGAAGGGGGCTCGTCCGTGAGAAATGGCCGCAGGAAATTCCCAGGGCAAGATCCTTTTCAGGGAACAAAGTCCCCCGCCCCCTCCCCACGCCTGGAGCAAGTCCAGAAGTCTCGGGGCAGGAAGAGGTGCCACACTCCGGGAGCTGGAGAGTGGGGTTGGGGACGTAAAAACTTTAGAAAGTAAATGCCCAGGCCAGCTCCATGAACATCCCACAAAAGTATGAGAAAAGCCAGAGGGAGGTGAAGCACAAAAATTGCTTTGCAAGCAATGTCCGGCACAAGCAGCAACTCCTACTGGACTCCTAAGCGTCTGCTTGCGCTCTTAACCCGTTCGGAAGCTCCAACCCGAAGCGAGTCAAATACGCCCTACGCTTCTCTCGTTTGAGGGGGCAAGAAGTGCAGTACACTGAATTTTACTCAGAAACTGCTTCTCCAGCCGTTCCAGCTCTTTAGATATTTGTGTATTTTTATATCCAGCTTAGAACTAACAGTCTACTAAGGCTTTCAGATGGCTAAACATCCTCTACCCCACCCTCAGCCACACCTTGAAAGAATTTTAATAGCTCTGGAATGGGGCCAGCAGGTAGCGAGAAGAACCAAAGAACTCTACCTGTTGAGACTGACTGGTGATAGAAAATGGTCCTGCTTCCCACTTCACTTCCACTTCACCTATTTACTGTTGCACTCAGTTCAGAAACAGCTAGCCAGGAACCTGCCTCGCTGGCAAACGCATGATTCAAGAAGTTTAAGTCAGAAAGATTCAGATATCTCAGGTTCCATAAAAGACCCCGGTTTTTAAAGTATCAGTGTTCTTGAAATGTGTCAATTACTTTGAAAAGGAACCTAGTGGGCAAATAACCCTTAATTCCTCAACACACTTGTGAAATGAGGTTAGAGGCCTTAAGAAAGGGGTGGGACCCATAAAAGAGTGAAAGAAGAGCAGCAAAATTCAGATGCCAGAGGTTTGGCACAAAAAAACAGGGAAAACCACTGCAGTATTTTCAGCTAGTCATCATGGAGAAACTGATGCCTCAAGTCTGTCATCTCTCCACTCTCCAATTACTTCTACTCATGGAGGTTCCAGATAGTTCTCTTGCAAGCATATGAATGTCCAGAGAGGAGGGAATATTTGTGTAAATTATGGTGCTGAAAATATACAGGAAAACCATCAATAAAATAGGGAATAGCTTGTTAGGCTGTTCAAAACTGTACATGTGGCTGTAATATCACAAGCTTATCCTCAAATATTCAGAGAAAAAAGACTGGAAGGAAATAACACCAAAATGATAAGAAGCTGTCTTTGTATTGAGATCATGGGAGATTTTGTTGTTCACTTTCTTTTCTTTTTTTTTAATTGTATTTATTTGACACAGAGAGAGGGAACATAAGCAGGGGGAGCAACAGAGGGAGAAGCAGACTCTGCTGAGCACAGAGTCGTATGGAGTGCTTGATCCCAGGATCCTGGGATCATGACCTGGGCTGAAGGCAGACACTCAACGACTGAGCCACCCAGGCGTCCCTCTTCTTCGTTTTCTACAAACTCCAAAGCTTTGCATTCAGGACTTTTATGTCACCACCTTAACTTCATCCAGCATCTCCATTTCTCTATGCATGCCATTACATTCACAATGATGGACACAGCTGATTGAGAAGCTACTGGACTCCTTGGCAGGATTTTGGGAGGTTTCCTTTTGTGTTTCTTAATATCCCTCAAATAAAACAGGAATTCTTTGAGAGCAGGAACTTAAATTACTTGCATTGTCCACAAATTTACAAATAACTTGAAACAAAGAAAATGGAAAACATGCTGCTATCGAATCAATACAAATGTCAAAGAAACAGTAGGTCAAGGAGAAATTTCATTACTAGGGAAATCCTGGCTTTTAAATTCTATGTGTTTGATATTTCTAAATCTTATCTCAAAAAGATATGTGGCAATGTTTAAGGATGCATAGCCTATGAGATAACATACATTAAAATGGCCCAAAATTAGGGGCAAGGGGAGGCGGGAAAGGGCAGGACAGAGATTTAAAATGGAGCCAGGGGCACCTGGGTGGCTCAGTCAGTTAACACCTGCTCTCAGCTCAGATCCTGATCCCAGAGTCCTAGGATCTAGCCCCTTATGGGGCTCCCTGCCCAGCGGGAAGCCTGCTTCTCCCTCTCCCACTCCCCCTGCTGGTGCGCCCTTTCTTGCTGTCTCTGTCAAATAAATAAATTAAAATCTTTAAATAAAATAAAATGAAGCCTGGAATGAGCATTGTACCTTAATGACCTTCGGAAATGTTCAGTAAGTTCTGAATAACTCCTGCTTCTCAAATATGCCTCTATAGAAATATCTATGTCCTTTCTCAATATTCCCTTTGCTCCAGACAAATTGTCACAGCTAACTGTCATGTCTCCGAAACGCTTTTAACACTCAGTTTCCACATTTTAGTTCTTTTCTCACTTTCTAATTAGTTTCTGAACAACCTCCCAGCACAGTGCCTACGACTCTGACTACCATGCACTTCCATGAAGGTACCCTACATTTAGTGACAGAAGGGGATGGTTAGTATTGTAAATAACATTCCCATTTCTCAACATTTGAAATAGCTTAGTTCTAGCATGACTAGAGACTTTCCTATCTTTAGAAAATCAGCACTTCATGTTTGAGAAATATAGAGCACCGGAAGGCAGTGATCCTCTGTTAAGTATTGTTGGAGGAATAATTAGATTAGGATGGGCGCAGCTGGTCCCTTTGGGCCTTCTTTTTGAGTATTTCAAGCTGGTGCCTGTTGTGAAGATGAAAGGAGTCAGACTCCAATTGCTGAAACTGGGATTTTTTTTTTTTCCAGTTTATTAAGTGAAGTTTTTCAAGTGCATTTCTTAAATGTTTGCTTATACCTAATGTATTCCAGTGTATTCAGATGTGGAATTTAATCTAAAATCCCCCACTAGAACCTCGAAGACAATGCAATACTTGAGGTACTGACATCATGTTGAAAAGTAGCCGAGAACTCCAGTGTTTGGAAGAACAGCCCAAGCACTGAAAGCGGCAATACCCATATAAGGTACCAAGCACTGGCCTTAGATTTAGACCAAATGAGACCTCACAGATCTGCTGTCAAATGCAGCTCTTGGTCTGGCTAATCCTACAGGTTGACTTCAGCTGTTTCTTGGAGGCTACCTAAACTGTGATTTTATATTTCGAAAAGGTTAATAGAGAATATATGCACTGGATTTGAAAGAAAGAGATGTTTATGTTTATGTAAATAAGAGAAGGTTTATGTGAGTGTGAATTTGTGCGGGTGTCTAAAAATGCACTTAAAATCACCATATGAGGCGAACAAGATGAAATGTAATGAATTACTCCTGTCAAATACCAGGTGAGCAGAATTCTTTGTCCCAAAGATTGCCAAAAATGGAACATACTGGTAAAGCTGCTAAGAAAGTAGAAAACAAGGGGTAAAAATTAGAGTAGGATGGGTGCAGCTGGTCCCTTCAGGCTTTCTTTTTGAGTAGAAGTGGTAGTCACTGCAGATAGCAAGAAAAGGACTGGTAAACCTCGAAACGGGGAAGACTTGCTAGGGGTGGGGATGTTTCAACATAGACCTAAAGCAGGACTCTGGGAGAGCAATGAAATCTATTTCAAGGGGAAAGAAATGTGCTGCTTGTATTTACCGCTCCAGAGTATAGAAATATTCTCGCAGGAAACCATGCTGGGAGATACTTCAAAAACTTTCTTTCTTTGATTTAACTTAAACGTCATGTCATCTTGTGAGGTATTCTGTCCTTGACAAAATAGAAGTGTTCACACACAGGCTCACACAAACAATTGTGTGCTCAGTACAGTGCAGGGCACGGAGACAGATGCATAGATGTATAACACATCACAAGGTCTTAAAGGAACATCTATCTAATGTAGGAGGCTTATATTTAAAACATCATAAAGGATAGGCACTTCACAAAGAGTATATTAAGCCCCTATCCTACACTGTATACAAAAATTAACTCAAAATGGATCACAGACCTAGATTTAAGATCTAAACTATAAAATTCTCAGAAGAAAACATAGGCGTAAACCTTTGTGACCTTGGATTAGGCAATAGTTTCTTAGATAAGACATCAAAGCAAAAGCAACAAAAGAAAAACTACATTGGATTTTACCAAAATAAAAAATATTTAAATTTCAAAAGACAGCACAAAAAATGTGAAAAAATAACCCACAGAATGGGAAAAAATATTTGTGAATCATATATCTTTTAAGGGGTTTATATATATAGAATATATAAAGAGCTATTATAAATCAACAACAAGACAAATAACTCAATTAAAATGAGAAAATAATATGAATGGGCAGTTCTCCAAAGAAGATATACAGTCAATCAGCACGTGATAAAATGCTCAACATTATTAGGTGTCAAGGAAATGCAAATCAAGGCCACAATGAAATAACACTTCATATCCACTAGAATGACATAATAAAAAAGAGACAATAATAGGTGTTGACTAAGATGTGGAGAAATTGCAGCCCTCATACATTGCTTGTGGGAATGCAAAATAGGTCAACTGTCTTGAAAAATAATTTGGTGGGTGCTTGGGTGGCTCAGTGGGTTAAAGCCTCTGCCTTCAGCTCAGGTCATGATCTCAGGGTCCTGGGATTGAGGCCCACGTCGGGCTCTCTGCTCAGCAGAAAGCCTGTTTTCTCCTCTCTCTCTGCCTGCCTCTCTGCCTATTTGTGATCTCTCTCTGTCAAATAAATAAATAAAATCTTAAAAAAAAAAAGAGAAATAATTTGGCAATTCCTGAGACCATTAAATATAGAGGTACCATATACCCAGCAATTGTACTCTTGGATATATATAAAGAGAATTGAAAACAAATATCCACACCAATACTTGTATACAAATATCAATACTAGCCATAAGATGGAAACATCCCAAATGTTTTGCAAGTGATCAAGGAATGACAATTGGGTTGTTTCCATCTTTTGGCTAGCACTAATATTTGTGTATAAAGTATTTAAAGAAATGATTCATGGGGCGCCTGGGTGGCTCAGTTGATTAAGCAACTAAGTTCAGCTCAGGTCATGATCCTGGAGACGGGGGTTCGAGCCCCACATCAGGCTCCCTGCTCAGCGGGAAGCCTGCTTCTCCCTCTCTCACTCCCCCTGCTCGTTTTCCCTCTCTAGCTGTGTTTCTCTCTGTCAAATAAATAAATAAAATCTTTAAAAAATAAATAAATAAATAAATAAATGATTCATTTAAAAAAGTCAGAAGGGAGAAAAACTATTACTCTAACATCTAAATCGTGAAATACAAACTCACTATGAGGGCTATAATAACCTAACCTCCAAAAGAAGGTCACAGGGAAGTTGTGGACCGTCCTTATGAAAAAGCTAAATCTAACTGGATCTGAAGGATGGAGTTTGGCCTGTCAAGAGGAGGAGTATGTGAAATCACGAGGCAGAAGTGAGTGTAGCATGCTCACCACCATGGAGAAGGAAAGAAGAAACGCCCGGGAGATGCTCTGGGGAAGAGTGGTTGTAGAGTGAGGCCAGAGTAGGTAGGACAGAAGTTTAGATTCTGAGACAGAAAATGGTGAGCCATAAGAAGTTGGTACATGGTAGTAATATCATGAGAGGAACATTCAAGTAAGATTAACCCAGGAAAAATATGCATGATGGATTGGAAGTGCTAGGGACTAGAATCCAGAAGGCTGGTTTGGAATCTGCTCATAACTTTGATGTAAGACAAGTAATAGGGATTGGGGGGTGGAGGGCTGGTAAGGTAAGTAATATGGGTTGGGGGAGGGAGGGAATTTCAAAAGAGTTACTGTCAAAAGCTGTTGAGCGTTTTTGATGTTCTAAATGCTGTGCAGCACACTTTTTAAATGTTCCTCACAACAACCCTGGGGGTTTGATTATTCTTATTTAATGTGAGTTACCTGATGGCCAGAGAACAGGGATTAAAACCGAGGTTTGAAAAAAGATCATACATGTTTCAGTTTTTATGTTTGGGTGAGCAGGCAGGAAGACCAGTGGAGTTATTGAACTGGGAAAGGGAAGTAGGGAGGAGCTGATGTTAGGGAGCAAAGGGAAGACAGGATGTTTTAAAAGAGAAATATTCAACTTGTGGTGAGAGCTTTACATACCAGTGTAAACATTTAGAGGGCAATTAGATAAATAAGCCCGGCTATCTTGTGAGAGGATCAGATCACAGAGAGAAGTCATTAACATAGAGGTAAGCCAGAAGAGATGGCTCCACCCCCAAGGAGCCAGACCCAGAGGTAACTAACTGCTCCCCAAGGGCAGATGCAGGAAGAAGAATCCTCTAAGGCAACAAGGAAAGGATCAGAGGTGAAAAAAGATCAGGTTAGTCCAGTGTCAGGCAAGCCAAAAAAGGAATGAAGGAAAAAAAGAGAGAGAAAGGAAAGGAAAGAAGGAAGGAAGGTTGTCATCAGTATCAAATGATGCAGAGGAGTCCAAGAGGAGAGACTGAACGAAGGACACAAAGACTGGCAAAAATCATTGCTCACCTTGCAGAGGGCAGTTTTATAGCTGGAGAAGACAGGTTTCAAGGAGTTGAAGAAGAGAAAGGGATGTGTATCAGTGAAAGGAAAGCAAGAACTAGTAAGGTAATACGGAAGTGCCATAGGAGCAAAGATGCTTTTTCAAAACAAAGGAGACAGGCACATGCATAAGGACTATGGAAAATATAAGGGGGAGGGTACCTGGGTGGCTCAGTCGGTTAAAGCCTCTGCCTTCGGCTCAGGTTATGATCTTAGGGTTCTGGGATTGAGGCCCACATCTGGCTCTCAGCTCAGCGGGGAGGCTGCTTCCTCCTCTCTCTCTGCCTGCCTCTCTGCCTACTTGTGATCTCTCTGTCAAATAAATAACATAAAATCTTAAAAAAAAAAAAAAAAAAAAAGAAAGAAAATATAAGGGGGAAATAGTTTGCTTAAACCTAAAACCAAGATGCCTCTGGGATTTGAGGGGTAATTCCACAGATTCAGGGGGAAATAAGAATAGCCCTTGCCACAACAGAAGAAATACACACCAGTCTTCAAGGTAAGGACTGGGTTATTGGAAGGATGTAACCATCTTACACAAGTGGAAACATACAGCAGGATACAGCAAATCGTGCATAAACATATTTCAATAAATACTGTTACTATTAGCCAACAGGAGGGTGGGGCTGGCTGGGTTATTGTGCTGTTCAGCGACCCGCTCCCAGGAGGTCAGATTGAGGACCGGATATAAGAAAGGAAGGATGTGATTAAGAGATTATTTCGGTACAACTAGGGCAGATTCCAAGGCCCAAAAGGGGAGAACAAGTGGTGACAGCAGAAATGCCAACAGGCCCAGCCCAGAGGTGCTGCTGGGGGTCCACTGGCCTGGGACAGTATAGCCACCACTTGCAGATCACAGACCAAGAGGCCATTTCCCCACTGCTGCCTTCACGCAGTAAGTTCCGACAGGATACCAAAAACTCTGACTTGTCCGATTGTTTCCCTGTTAAGGAGGGCGCTAGTCTCCTCCCTGATTTTCGGTATTATTTAGTGTCTAGCTGGTTCCTCCCAGTTTTTAGTGACTCCCAACCCCCATTCTGGGAAATGATCCTTCCTCTCTTTGTGTGTCACAATGTCCTCTTCACATGCATAAACCTTCTCTTCTTCCCAAACAGGAGTTGCAGTTCCACTAAAAGAGCCAAACCAGAAAGTCACCTACAGTTCCAGTTGCCCTAGGGCCAACCCAGTCCAACATAGAAGGACAAAAGTACTCTTTATCTACTTGCTCCAGAGAAGGTGCTCAGGTGAAAGAAGAAAAGGGACTGCAGCTGAACATCACCATCTGGTGCCTGGGAGGTGTCACTGCAAATCTTGTCGCTCCTTGACCTTTGTTCAACAACTAATTCATTAAGAACTTCAGTGAGCAAATTGAAACAGCGTCCCTGCCATTATTATTATTATTATTATTATTATTATTATTATTTAAGATTTTATTTATTTATTTTCCAGAAAGAGGCACACAGAGAGAGAGGAAACACAGGGGGAGTTGGAGAGGGAGAAGCAGGCTTCCCTCTGAGCAGGGAGCCCAATGCAGGGCTTGATCCCATGACGCTGACCTGAGCCATAGGCTTAACAACTGAGCCACCCAGATGCCTCATCTCCACACCTATCAAAAGATAAACAGACTCCAGCACCTCCATTTAAAGAAAGGAAGAAAAATTTCTCTCTTGATCACATGTATCTCTCCACTATCCATTTACTGCTTATGGTCCCCTAGAACACAAGATCACTCAGATGGAAATACCTACAAGCAACACCTCTACTTCCTCAACCCTAAATTACTTTTTAACTTGCCCTCAAATTGGTCTCTGTTTCCACCACTCCCCTGAAACTGTTCTTACCGTCACTAATGACCTCTGTGTTGAAAAACACATGGTGCTGGGCACCTGGGTGGCTCAGTAGGTTAAAGCTTCTGCTTTCAGCTCAGGTCATGATCTCAAGGTCCTGAGATCGAGGCCCACGTCGGGCTCTCTGCTCAGCAGGGGGCCTGCTTCCTCCTCTCTCTCTGCCTGCCTCTGCCTACTTGTGATCTCTCTCTCTGTCAAATAAATACATAAAATCTTTAAAAAACAAAACACATGGTGCTGTCTTTGTAAATGCTCACTCCTCTTGGAGTTTGGAAGTTGTCACATCCTGGTTTTTCCTCTACCTCTGTGTTTTCTTTTTCAGGTGTCTCTTGCTGGCTCCTTCCCCTCCAGCCCATGAAATAATAGCATAGCAGGTGTGGGCACTCTTTTCTTCTCTGTATGCATTCTCTTTCTAGCTGATCTCCCCCTACCTTAAGGCTTAGAATATTGCCCCTATGATGATGGTTCCCAAATGCCCCACCCAGACCTGTCCTTGGGGATCCAGAGTTGGAAATCCATGTGTAATAGGCATTTCTAACTAGTGTGTACAATGTGAGACTAGCTCTACTAGAGTATCTATTCCTGATCCAGTATTTTCCGTCTCAGTAAATAACACCACTATCCATCCATTGGCTCAGCCTAAAAAACAAAACAAAACAAAAAATGAGGCATCAGCTTTATCACCCCACCCCTGCTGTGAGTAATTTAACACCTCCACCAGTGACTAATTTAACACCAAGTCTGTCTCTGAAATTTATGCAGCATTTATCCTCTTCTCTGCATGTCCACCATCACCACCCTAGTCTTGGCCACTGTCTTCTCACTTGGATTATTTATTCAGTAAATAATCTCTGCTCTCTCCCCATCCAGTCCATTTCCTACACGGTAGCTAGAGTGATCCTTTAAATGTGCAAATCACAACATTTACTCTTCTCTTAGAAACATTAAGAGTTTTCCATCAAGCCTAGGATAAAATCCAAACTCCTTTTTTTTTTCTTAGAGATTTTATTTATTTATTTGACAGAGAGAAACACAGAGAAAGAAGGAACACAAGCAGGAGGAATGAGAGAGAGAGAGAGAAGCAGGCTTCCCACGGAGCAGGGAGCCCAATGTAGGGTTCGATCCTGGGACTCCGGGATCATGACCTGAGCAAAAGGCAGATGCCCAACAACTGAGCCACCCAGGCGCCCCAAAGCCCAAACTTCTTACTTGGCTCAAGAGGTAGACTAGGATCTGGGTGAACCTACCTCAAGGAGCTCCTGTGCCCTGTCTCGGGTCGTAGAGGCCTCCTCCCTCTTCTGTCTTAGCATTTGCCTTTCCCCCTGCAAACAGCCCTTGCCCTTGTTCTTCACAAGACTGGGTCTTTCTCAGCCCCAACATCATCTCTTCAAAAAGGCCACACAGTTTATAGTGACTTTTGTCCCCACCCCCTAGTTACCTTCTATCTTTATCTGCTTTTTTTTCTTTCATAAAACTTATCCAAAATTTGAAATTATTTCATGTAATTTCAATGCTGTAGTAGGAATGAGCATTTAAACAATGCAAATCTGATCTGGTCGCTGTCCTGGAATGTAAAAACATTCTATACTTTTGCCTTTCTCTTAGGAAGCAGTCCCTAAATCCTTGCCATCCCTCCAAGGCCCTGACTGATCTCATCCCCACACACTTTGGCAGCCTTATCCTGCTTTACTCTCTCTCACTCAGCACCACCTTGCAGTTCCTCTAACCACTCAGACTCCCTCCAGTCTCAGGTCTTTGTAGAGGGTTTCCTTTACCTAGACAGCTCTAGTTTTCCTCTGACCCTTTGTCTCCTTAATGACAATCATCCGTAAGACATAGCATGTAACAGATACTATTGATGCTCTGGCCCAGAGCTGGTGCACACCAGTGGTTTTTGAAGTGTCGTCCCTGAACCAACAGCATCAGCATCACCTGGGAATCTGTTAGAAATGCATTCTCCAGGCGCCTGGATGGCTCAGTGGGTTAAAGCCTTTTGACTCAGGTCATGATCTCAGGGTCCTGGGAGCCAGGCCTGCTTTAGGCTCTCTGGTCAGCAGGGAGCCTGCTTCCTCTTCTCTCTCTGCCTGCCTCTCTGCCTCCTTGTGATCTCTCTATGTCAAATAAATAAATAAAACCTTAAAAAAAAGAAAGGAAGGAAGGAAGGAAGGAAGAAAGAAAGAAAGAAAGAAAGAAAGAAAGGAAGGAAGAAAGAAAGAAAGAAAGAAATGCATTCTCCAACCCTGCCCCCAAACTACAGAATCAGAAACTCTGGGATGGGTCCTGCAATCTGCCTCCTCCAGGTGATTCGGAAGATATAAAACTCGTGCCTAATAGTGTTTATATAAACTTCCTTTGTCTCTCTGTCTGAGGGGAGACTGCAAGTGCTGGGAATCTAACACTCCTGGAGTGAGCCTTAACTATGGAGGGGTGGGAGGTACTAGGTAAACGGTCCAGCCCCATACCCCTTAGTAAGGCATTCTAAGGGACATTCCACAAAGTCTCTCAGAGAGCTCCAGCTATCCACAGTATTACCTTGTGATAATGATTTTCCTTGTGCGTTAATGATTTTCCTTCCTTCCTTTCCTTGTCTCACTTCCTTACTCATCCACGGAGCTTTCTGGAACCAACTCTTCAATAGGTCACTTGTGCCCAAATCCTTATCGTAGGGTCTGCTTATGGGGAGACCCAGACTAAGACATACAATAAAAATACTCCCGGTGGAGGAAACTTTCCCTGACCCCCAGGCTAGATCGGCTCACTCTGTTACCTGCTCTTTTTCACACTTCTCTTTTACATCACAGCATTTCCAATTCATTATTAGGTATTTGTGTGATTCCTTGGCTAATCATGGCCATCCCCGACTTTGCACCTGTTTTATCCTCAGCAGGAGTGCCTGGCACAAATGCAGACACAGTAAATGTTTGTTGAATAAGGGCTATCTGAGAAATTCTCCAGTTTTCTGTCATCTACATGTCAACATATTTTTTTTTAAAAGATTTTAGTTATTTATTTGAGAGAGAGAATAAGAGAGAGTGAGAAGGTCAGAGGGAGAATATGTGCCCAACATATTTTTCTTTTATATTTCTTCCAGGCTTCTCCTCTTTCCCGTCATAAAGTTCCTTTTTTTTCCCCCCCATTTCTTGTTTAGGACGATGGCATTCTCCACATAATACTACTTTCCATTAATTTTGTCTGAATTTATCTTTTAAAATATTTTCTTTCCAACCAAAACATTTGTCATCCTATTTTAAATATAGAAAAGACTCCTTTTTAAATAGGATTTTTAATTTTCAAATCGCAAAATTCCTTGCCATCCATCCTCAAAGCCTATAAAGGCTTTTCACTGCAGGCTTCCATGAACGTATGAACACATACTGAATAATTTTGTATCTCTGAGATTTAATCAGCTCTCATAAATAATTTAGCTTTGTCTGTGAAAAAATGGTAATGAGGACACGTCCCCCTTCTCACCACACCTGGAAATCTTTACTCCTCTCTGCTGCCTTCATGGTTCAAGAGAGGAGTTTGTTTTGTAGTTTAGAGCCTAGGTTATTTGTTTGGACTGTTGTTAACAGGTAAGTTTGTTGTATGTTAAAGTTTGCATTTATATACACTTTTTTATTGTTGTTGTTTTTTGTAGTGGGTGTGGCAGGCTTAATACCTTCCTCTCTTTCATTCCATGTGGCTTCCAGAGACGACTCAGGCCTCTCCTCTTTGGGGCAAAGAAATGACACCTCACCTAGACCTTCCTCACAAGCTACATTCTTCAATCCAGCCAGAGACCTCCTCCCTCCTCGTGATACTATGAAGTGCTTGCTCAGCTTTTAAGGAAGTAGAAGTCTGTTTTGTATTTGGCTCTTTCTTTTCATGTGGTCAAGCCATCTGAGTATGTAGGATGCTTGGTGGTGCAGGAGCTGGGCCGTCTGGGTCTCTGGTTTAATACACTCAAAATAGCACCCAATCCTTACCTCCAACCTCTAATCAAACACTTGTTTCTTCAGGAACTCTGAACAACGATCTGTAGCTTATGCTGAAAACTGAGCACATGGGTTTTGCTTTTTGGCAGAATCTTTAAAATAAATAATAGAAAAGCCCCTATAAACCTTGCAGTCTGTCTCCCCAAAACCAGACCAAGATCATTTCCTACATTAGGCCTGCCTAATGTTTCATCTGATTTAATTTTTAATATTTTGGATGATGCCTTTCACAATTTCCCTGAGGAGACCATTTCATAATCTAATATTTATCTCTCAGACAGGGAGTGTTTCCAGTAATCAACCCAAATTTTAAAATTTCATCTTGTTCTCTTGGAGATTATTTCCTCTCTGTGACAAGTTAAAATTTTCAAATATGGTATCGGTATACCAATACTTTCCCAGTAGGCAATCTTTAGTTCCGTCAAAGAAATTAATACCCTGAACTATTTGTTTTTATTGTTTTTCTGAACACCTATTTTTTTTTCTATCCTTTTATTATCTGTTTGAACTTATTTTCTACCTATGGTCTCATTCTGGGTTTTTTGGCTGAATATTTCTTTATAGTGACTCTTTTGTGGTAAAATATACATATCACAAAATTTACCATCTTGGGTATTTTTAAGTACAGTTTAGTAGCATTAGGAACATTGCTATTATTGTGTAACCCCCAATACCCTCTGTCTCTAGAACTTTCTCATCTTCCGAAACTGAAACTGTCTCCATTAAACACTAACTCCCCCTTCTCCCCAACCACGGTCCCTGGTAACCACTATTTTACTTTCTGCCTCTACAAATTTGACTATTCTAGGCACTTCAAAGAAGTTCATTCTTATTCTTTAAAGGAGGTAACACATCTGGACTTCAACATGCTGTGATTTTAAATGATCCCCAAAACAATAATAACCTTATTATAGCTATTTTATTTCAAGGATAATATTCAAGATATTTAATGGCTGACACAGCAGGGGCTCAGGACAATCAGAACAAAGGTCAGTCCAGTCATGGATGATGGATGCATGAAACAGTAGACGCTGACCAGTGCTTTGGCCTTTGAGGTTTTTTTATTTTATTTTATTCTATATAGAGAGAAAGACAGCACATGGGTGCAAGGTGGGAGATGCGGGGAGAGAGACTCTTAAGCAGGCTCCACACTCAATGTCGCGACCCTGAGCTCATGATCTGAGCCAAAATCAAGAATCTGGCACTTGACCAACTGAACCACTCAGGTGCCCTGAGGTTATCTTACTGACTAGACAAAAATCATTATCAGTTTTTTTTCCTTTTCCTTTTTCTTTTTTTTTTTTTTCACTATCTGTTTTCTACAAGGCACTATTTAACTTTCTTGAGTCTAGGCTCTAATCAACAGTAAAGCGTAAATCAAATATTATATTTCCTAGAGAATCTTCAACTTGTTATGTAGTCTTGTTAGATAATACGCTGATATAATATTAAAAGGGCACACAGTACTTTGTGTTTCATTTGTAAGTTTTTGCTTCTTTTTCTTTACAGTGATGTGCGGAGAGCATGGCTTCTCATCTCCCCACTATCCTTTCAAAGATACGTTTGGGTTGATGGAAAATTCTTCCTGCCCAGAATGAGGTCCAACAAGTGGGAGAAAGGCTTAGTGGGGGCTCACTGAGTTTTTTTGTACCCCCTAATAAGGTTACCCCAAAACTTTGGCATAATGGCCTTAGATAGTTACAAATTCTGCCTTTAACAAGTCACAACATCTAGTTCTAACATTTGGGTTCCACGTACAATTTCTTACTGTGTCACCAGTGCTGTAGGAAAATTCCAAGAACAATATTGGGATCACCTAGAAATCCTTTGCTTAGACTCACTACTTCTAGCATTTGTAAGTTTGCTTTATCTCTTTCCCTTTCTCATACTCTCACAGATACTGCAATGCTCTGTCTAGATCCCCATCAGGGTTGAAGAACTTATTCCCCCATACCTTTGGAGTGTCACTGGCATATAGTTCTTAGCTGTTGGTCTCCTCTGGAAGTTGTCTTTGTTGAAGAGACTGTGTAGTCTAAGGTCATACCTCCCCAGGGCCATCTGCATCCCATGATTGATTAATGTGGAGGCAGGAAGGCCTGGACTCCTTCTTGTCTCAGGATAACTCAGAAGGGACTTTCCAGCTTTAGTACCTCAAGGGTTCGTGTTGTTGAGACTGCATTACAGCCCCAACTTTTTTTTCTCTTCCTATTATCTTCTATAGGTATTGATCACAAGAGCGCTACTTAATAAAATTCCTGTATACTAATCTCCTATTTCAGTCTTCTTCCTAGGAACCTGAACCTATTTGATGACAGAGTTCACTTAGGAGAGATGAAACTAGTATCAATTTTATTGACTTATTCCAGAATTTTATCCACATGACTGCTAACAAGTACTTTCCATGTTAGATTTAAACTCTCCTGTTTCAACAGTCTCCAAGATATATTAATTGAAAAAAGTAAGACACATGGGGTACCTGAGCGGCTCAGTTGTTAAGCGCCTGCCTTTGGTTCAGGTCATGATTCCAAGGTCCTGGGATAGAGCCCTGTGCCATCAGGCTTCCTGCTTCTCCCCCTCCCACTCCCCCTGCTTGTGTTCCTTCTCTCACTGTGTCTCTCTGTCAAATAAATAAATAAAATCTTATATATGTATATATATAAAGAAGGCACAGAATGTGGTACATCATGTGCTTCCATTTGTGAAAAAAAAGAATACACTTATACGTATGATTATATGCGCATAGAACATCTTTGTAAGGTTGCCTCTGGGAGAGATCATGCATCTGGTGATGGGAAGCTTACTTTTATTTTACTATAAACTCTTTGATACTGTTCTAATTTCTACCATGTACTCTGTAACTTTTTTTTTAAAGGATGGAAAGAAAATAAGACAAAATGGTAATGGTTGCTAGTTTGGGGTGGATGGAAAACGGTTTTGTTGTATTGGTTGCAATTTTCTGTAGTTTTAAAAACTAAAATTTCTAAAACCAAACTCATCTGTTTAATTTATTTTTCTTGCGGACATAGAGACTAGCCTACTTACTGAAACACTTCACTTACTTGTAAGGAGCAATCAAAGAATTCCTTAGCCTTTTCTTCTATGAGTTAGCAATTAATTAATTTAAACTTTCAGTGCAGTAATTTATTATCTGTTGATTTTGGTGATCATCTTTGTTACATTTCTTAGAACCTTAAGTACATTCACCACATTGTTTTCTGTTTTGTTTTGTTTTGTTTTAAAGATTTTATTTATTTATTTGACAGAGAGAGATCACAAGTAGGCAGAGAAGCAGGCAGAGAGAGAGGAGGAAGCAGGCTCCCCGCTGAACAGAGAGCCTGATGCGGGCCTCGATCCCAGGACCCTGAGATCATGACCTGAGCCGAAGGCAGAGGCTTTAACTCACTGAGCCACCCAGGCACCCTCACCACATTGTTTTTAAAGTATAATTATTAAAACAAGATATAATGCTTATTTACTAAAGATCTAAATAATGCAGAGGACAGAGCTGATTTTTTATTAATGGCCTAACCTTGCAGAATCATGTTCAACTAATGCTCTATGAGACTTTTTTTCCCTCTATGAGATTTTTATTCAACGTGAGCATAATTTGACATTTTTTTTAATCTGTTGGGATTTTTAAAGTTTTATTTATTTAGGTAATCTCTACATCCCATGTGATGTTTGACCTCATGACCTTGAGATCAAGAGTCACATGTTCTCCCAACTGAGCCAGCCAGGCACCCCTAATCTGTTGGGATTTTTATTTTTTGAAGATTTTATTTATTTGACAGAAGATACAGCAAGAGAGGGGACATAAGCAGGGGGAGTGAGAGAGGTCTCGAGAATCAGGCATTTCTGCCAAGCAGGGAGCCTGATGACACAGGGCTCTATCCCAGGACCCTAGGATCATGACCTGAGTCAAAGGCAATCACTTAAGGACTGAGCCACCAGGCACCCCTGTTGGGATTTTTTTGAGTAAGAAAGCAAATGAGGTCAACAAAACTGTAAGCTTACCGCATAAGGCAGAGCAAATGAGAATATATCTTGTCTGTAGGCAGGTAGAGGCAGAAGAAGACAGAAGTGGCTGAGGCGCGTGTGCACAATGCCTTTAGAAGTCAGCATCACACTGATCAGGCCTCATCCTGTGGGGCAGAAAGATGAGGGTAGGGGAAATAATACTTTCTACCTCCAAGAGTTGCTATGGGATTTAAATGGGAGTTTTATTAATACATTGCAAATATTAACACATATTAAATTATTTTATATTTAATATATATTCTATAATTATAAAACATATAATAAGTATGTTCTTATATTAAAATGAGATAAATTATATTAAATAAAAATAAATATATTAAATTAAATATTAATGTGTTTAATAGTAAACAAATACGGACAAAGCTTTTAAAAAAGAGCTAGGCATATAGTATATGTTCAATTAATGTTAGATAATTTTATTTTTTTCTGTATCTCCAGTAGTTAGCACTGTGCCTACCACTTATTAGACGGATAGTCAATCTTTGTTCACTCACTCATTCAGTCATATGTCCAACCAGTTATTGACCTGGTACAAGCATATTGCTTCTGATCCACCCCTCTGGTTGCTATGAGGAAGGATCATCCTAGTGCACTTGGCCTCTTCTCACAATCCTCATTCTGACCCATGGAAGTAGGGTGGCTTGCATGGATGGCAAGTTTGAGAAAGTCTCTTGAGGGTGGTGGGAGGGCATAGTCTGCCCTCCTTCTCCTCTCTTCTCTTGGATACATATTCTCTTCTTTCTCTAGGAAGTAAGTTCTGGGAGGGGCTTGTCCCATGGGCATGTGTGTACAGCAAAGATGGAGAGTGAGGCTGCCTGATTTGGGGTTTTGTGTCCCAGTGTTGCTGTACACCTAGACCACATTTTTCAACCACTCTATTGATCATAAAACTGGTATTTTGATCTCCATCTGATTGTTCCCTCCATATCTTCTCTCTCAACTGGCTCTCAACCCAGGCAGGGAAAAGAGAAGTCTCACTTATGAGTACCTCTCTTCAAGCTCCAATATCATTTAACAAATATTTTTGTGGTAAATGCCGAGGAAGAGACAGTCAAGCTCAATGGGATGTCTGGGTGGCTCAGTCCTTAAGTGTCTGCCTTCAGCTCAGGTTATGACCCCAGGGTCCTGGGATTGAGCCCCACATTAGGCTTCCTGCTAGGCAGGAAGTCTGCTTTGCTCTCTCCCACTCCCCCCTGCTTGTGTTCCCTCTTGCTGTCTGTCTCTCTCTGTCTAATAAATAAATAAATAAAATCTTTAAAAAAAAAAGAGAGAGAAAAGAGAGACAGTGAAGATCTGAAGCATAAATCAGAGTAAACTCCAAGAAGATATGGCCAAGATTCCCAGTTTGAAGGACAAAAGCCCTATGGTAGAGGAGACATACAGAGACGAGAACTGGAAAGAAGGTTAGGGAGTTGGCTGGAGAGGATGAGGGTGAATATACACCAAATGAGGGCTGATCTAAGTCGGCAGAGACACGTGTACCCTCAGAGTGCTGGAACCACTTGAGAGCCATCTGAGAACCTTGCATTCTGAAGGATCTCTTTGGCTGCTTTGTGGAAAATGGATTGTAGGAGACAAAAAGGGATGTGGGTTGATCAGCAGGAGTCAAATCCAGAGGATTTTGGCTCTCTGCAAGGATTGGAGTCATGGGGGTATAAAAGAAGGGGACAGATTTGAATGATATTTAGGAGGCAAACTTGTCAAAACTTGGTGCTGGATTGGATGTGTCAAAATACTGGATTTTTAGCTTGTAAAACCAAGTGAATGAATGGTAAGCAATGCTCAAAGATACGAGGAGCAAAGAAAGATCAGATTTTGAGAGAGAGAATATGAAATCAGTTTTGACATATTACATCTGTAGTACCTTTGAAACATCCAAGGAGAGATGTTAAGAAGTCACTGAATATATGGATTTGGAGTTCAGAGGAGAGGGTGGGGCTGAGACTATGCAATCATGAGTCACTGTGCTATATTTATATGCCCTCCCTCTTCCTTCTCCCTCTCTCACCTCAACCCATCTCTCACTTTATGTAGTAATTAAAGTAATATATATATTACTTTATATATAAATATATATTACTTTAAGTAATTTTACTTTAATATATATTTATATATAAAGTAATATATATTTTTATATATAAAGTAGTAATATTGATATATTACTACTTTATATATAAATATATATTAAAATAATATATGTATATATATATATATATATATATACATACACACAGTGATTAAATGGACTCTTCTTGTCTCCCTCTTTCCTTCCCTTCTGACTTTCCTCCTACATATGTAGTAATTAAATTAATACATATTTAAGGTAATTGAATTAAAATTATATGTAGCAATTAAAGACTGTGTGTGCTGAGATCCCCTAGGGAGAAAGTGTAGCTTGGATGGAGAAGAGAAAATTGCTCAACACTAGGCCATGACCTCCAACAAAGAGAGGTCAGTTGGAGGCATAGGAACCCACAAAACAGGCTGAGAAGCAGCCATAGAGTTGGGAAGAAAAGCAGGAGAGTGTGGAGTCAAGAAAGATCCAAAGAGAGTGTTTGGACACTTCAAACATTGAAATATTTATGTAGATCTTCAATTCAGTGAAGAACTGAGGCTCTGCAACAAATGGCTCTGTGTGATTTATCCTGATCTTTACCCCTTTTTATCCAGATTCTCAGAGGTTGCTTTAAATTTTGCTCACTACTTATGCTGTAAAATACCTTGCATCTTACATTCTGTGTGCTCAAAATTCACAGACTGAACATCAACTCTGTCAAAATATCCTGGGGTGAAAGCCTGAGGCTCATAGGCAGGGCTTCTCAGGGGCAGATAATGGATAGAAAACAAGCAAACACCAAAGCTGGGAACCGAATGAGCTATACCAAATGAACAGGATGGGAATGGTGAGAGAAAATAGTTTAAAAATACTTTCTGTTTTACATGTAAAAGTTTGAATTTTGTGGGGGTAATGTTGCCCCATATGCTACAATACTTAGAGACCTTGAGCACCTACCCACTGCATATGTCCCAGGACAGCAGGATGGCATTAGTAGGCGAAGACATGTAACAAGGAGACAGTGTTTTGGTGTGTCAGAGGCCTAGGGGCCTGGGAAAGTGGAATGTCATCATTCACCTCTTCTCAATATGTCAGGATGACACTTGCTAGGAATATGAGTAAGAACTGGGCCTGAAGCCCCTTTCTACCTTTTGTTCTTTTTTTTACCTAAGGATTTTTGGTCTTTTTAGGGGATAGTAAAAGTGTCAGCCATCAATATTCCCTTCTGTATATATCTGTGGTCATTAAAGCAAGAGTTATAAAAACCATGTGGTACAATTAGTTTTGTTCACTGTTATAACCACAATGCCTGGTACAGAGTAGGGGCTTAGTAAGTTGTCCATGAATGAGCAAATGGGAAGGAGCAAAGGGGAGATCATCTTTACCAGTTATTATACAAACAAGGAAATACATTATCATCTGAAACAGGTCACAGAAACTGACCCTCTGGCAGGAACACAAATGTGATGGCATGAAGCATGTGATAAAGCTTGATGGATCTTCTCCCTTCTGCCTCCTCTTGGCTCAATCTGGGCAAATGGCAGAGTTAGATGAATTCCTCCATGATGTCACATTGGTTCATGAGAAGGTAGATCACCGAACCACAGGAAGGCAAGATCCAGTACAAACTCTGCATTCAGTGGATTCTCAGTAAACTTTTTTGACTCACTCTTGACTATCTGAACACTCTCAGTGTGTTCCAATCTTTGGGACCTGATGTTCTGCCTACTGGGATAGATCATGGATCAGTTAAGGTCAACTGTCATACCACTTTGCTCATGGTAGCTCCCAAGGACTAATACATTCCTGAAAACTAGAAAAAGTCCAACATCATGTCTTTTTGAATGAAGGATGAAAGGGATGACCTTGAAATTACTAAGTGAGCAGCAATACCATGAAAGGACTACAGTAAATCAGCAAAATATCAATTTAGAAATGCTGAGAAGAGAATCAAGCATAAGGTATGGATTTACAATAAATGATCCTGTCTGACTCACCTAATTTCCTTCTAGGCAGAGGGATAAGCCTGGTTGAAGGAAAGGGAACAATAAATTAAACACTTTTTTAACCTATCAAAAAATTTCATTTGTCTTGCACAACAATTTAAAATGAGGAAACCATATTGCAGGCAGATACACTGGTAGGAGGATTACACTCAAAGAAGAATTATTGCCAACTGTATAATAAATGTGTTTCCAAGGGATTTCAAAGAGCTCATGTGGACACTGGCTCTATATTTATTTATCAAAGACATATTTATCGAACACTTACTATTTTCCAGGCATTATTCTAGATGCTGGGGATGCAACACTAAACGAAACAGGCTAAATTCTTGCCCCATAGAACAGAGAGTGTGGGGTGAAGAGTTACAATTTTAGATAAAATGGCTATTGGAAGACTTAAATAAGGTGAGAGAGAGAGAGAGAGTCATGCTGGTATTTGGGGATAAGCATTTCACATGTGAAAATTGCCTATTCTAAGGCCCTGAGGCAGAAACATACTTGGTTGGTGTTTTGCATTGAGGCTACAGTGGAATGAATAGGAGTTGTTTAATACTTTCAGCAATGATTGGGTGTTCAGTACTGTGTAGCTCTTTGTATTTGTGGGGAACACTCCAATATGTCAGTCGAGGCAGGAGGCAGAATACTCTTAGCCCCAACTGTTAAAGTGGAAGGGGCCCTTTCTTCTCTTCCTGGTCAAATATGGAGCAAGTAGGGGCGCCTGGGTGGCTCAATTGGTTAAGTGACTGCCGTTGGCTCATGTTATGATCCTGGAGTGTTGGGATTGAGTCCTGTATCAGGCTCCCTGCTCAGCAGGGAGTCTGCTTCTCCCTCTGATCCTTCCCCCTCTCATGCTCTCTCTCTCTCCCAATAAATAAAATCTTAAAAAAAAAAAAAAAGGATGGAGCAAGTAGAATTGGGCAACTTGTTGTTCCTATGCAGGACTTGGAACCACAGGGGAGAGAATGAAAGCCTGAGGCCCAGGCCCAGTGGCCCTGAAAGTCCCCCAACCTAGTGTGTGCAATATTCCACTAGTGCCCCCAAGCAGAATGTCCTCGTGGTGCCACTGTGGGTATGTCTTCCTGCTAGCCTTCCTTAGGTTTTTGTCCCTGTTCTGTGTCTAGTTCTCCAGGCTTCCTCTCTTCTGTAAACAACCTGATAAGCCAATGAAAATTCCCTTTCTGCTTAAGTGAGCCAGAATTGCTTCTT
This sequence comes from Spilogale gracilis, assembly GCA_004023965.1. NCBI lineage: Eukaryota > Metazoa > Chordata > Mammalia > Carnivora > Mephitidae > Spilogale > Spilogale gracilis. The sequence goes on from PITA01004473.1 coordinate 53,641, forward strand.
GTGCCTTGGAACTGAACATACTGATGGATACACATGGAACTCGGGATTATAATTCAAAACATCCATTCAAGCTAATGTGCTGATTAATAAAAAGCAGACAGACATACAGGAGAAAGCAAACTAAGAGTAGATTCATTATTACTGCCCAGAACTGAGATTTATAGTGGATTACCAGCTAACATAGGATGAGTATGTACGGTAGCTTATGTTCCCAAGGACACTGCAGTGGTATCTCCCACTCTATGTGCTCTTTGCATTGTGACCTTGCCACTCCCCTTGTAATTGGGGGAGGTGGGGTATGTTTCCTCCCCTCTTTTTCTATGTAAAGATTTTATTTATTTATTATTTTAGAGAGAGATAGAGAGCATGGACTTGGAGGGGCAGAAGGAGAGGGAGAGAATCTCAAGTAGACTCCCTGCTGAGTATGACGCCCCATGCAGGCTTGATCTCACAACTCTGAGATCATGACCTGAGCTGAAATCAAGAGTTGGATATTTAACCAAGCCACCCAGGCACCCCTATTTCCTCTTCTCTTTAATCTGTGCTATTCTGGGACCTGTTTTGACCAATAAGATGTGATAGAAGTGATGTATGTCCATCTTAGAAGCTAGCTGCCATGTAAGAAGTCCCATCACTATTGGGCAGAGTCTGGTGGAGAGATGCCCAAAGACACCTTGAACAATCCAGCCCTGGTCAAACTTCCAGTGGAATGCAGCCATATAAGTGAACCTAGGCACTGTCATATGAAACAGAAGGACCAACCAGCTAAGCCCAGCCCAAATTCCTGACCCACAGAATCATGAGCAAAGCAAATGGCTGTTGTTTTAAGCTGCTATATTTTGGGGTTGTTTGTTATGCAGCAATAGATAACTGAAACATACAAATATTGTCATAATATAAATTTTTAATTAAGCACCAAATCGCATGTGGTTTCAGTCAGGAGGTTCACAAAGACAGATGTGTGCGTGTGAGACCCCACCTGGGCCTTACCCTATAGTAGATAGAGCTCTCTCAACAAAAGTAAGAAATTCAGACTATACAAGGAAACTGTAGAAGCAAGATATGAGGAGTTATTCCTGTATTTAGATATTAAACAAGAAGGTGTGTGTGTGTTTCTGTGTGTCTCAGTGTGTTGGGGGACAGTCAGGGAAATGTCTGAGAAAACTGAAGAAGAAAGAAGAAAAGGGAAAACAGTCTACAGAAGGGCTCATTTTTCTCTCAGGACCATATTTGAACCTAAGAATCACTGGAAGTAAATGTATTAAACTAAGCCATGGTCAAAGGTTGATCACACAAACTCTTCATCTACCATTCTGTTCTGCAGTGTAGAGACAGGATTTTGCTAGTTTTGTACACTGATGCATCCCCAAGTGACTGTGACTGGGCCTGCCTGGTAACTGCTCATGGAAACTTGTGGAAACAAACAAACACACATGGAAATAGCAATATCATTTAAAATTTTTACCTAATAAATATCAGAAATGTAACAGAGTAGTTCATCTGCATTGGGGTTTCCAAAGAGATGACTGGATGGGAAGAGGTGGAGTGAGTTGGAGAGAGATCCAGAAATCTGCAAAATAGATATGATTACTATTACCAGAAACTCAGAAAGGGTTATCAAGGCTAAAGTTCAAAATAAAGCCAACGTTTGTGAAAACTAGCCAGAATAAGGCTGTAAACCTATATTCTTCAGCAATAGTTCCCTCTAATTTAGGCCTCTAATTTTATCTCTGTATTTTCTTTGGGTTTATTTTCTTAAATCAGAAGATCTTCAAACTGGAAAGTACAAAATATACATGTAAAGAGATAAAGGAGATAAACTCCTCTTAGTGAGCTTAGATCTCTAGGCCCCACCAGTAAGGTCTGCTGTGCCTTGTGGAGTGTCCTCAGTTGGTTCTGCTTCAGAGGGCCTAGCCGTCCATCCCTCATGAGAGGAGATGCATCGGGTCTTACAGGCGTGGCCCAAAGCCCAGACATCATTTAGGCTGAGCAGCTTTGTAAGACCCCATCCACATTGCCCCCACCCCCTTGAGGAAATCAGCTCTTACAAGCCTTTGGTAGGTTCTAGTCATATTCAGTCAGCCCTTCCCAACTCACCACTGCTCTCTTGAAGATGTAGCCCCTGCCATGCCTGAGGGCTCTCCTCATTAGGCAACCTTGACAACTAGGCATGTAAGAAGCAGCTGGGGAGAAGCTTTCTTTGGCCCAAATGGAGCACCAGCCTCTACAGCTACAGGTACGTGTAGGATTATCATACAGAATCCCACACAGAATTCTGTTCTGTACTGGGGGGCGGTCAGAAAACCCCAACTGACCTCTTAGCCTCTGGAACGAGCAGCATCTTGACACCGATGCCTTGTGCCTTCTTCCTGGTGCTCTGGAGGCTGAGTCCTTCCCCGTGTTGTAATCCTCTGCTGAATCAGTGCATTAGCTTACCAAATCATATTAAAGTATTACTGATCATCAAAGGTACCAAAATGATTGAGCTTTTCCCCAAGGGGAATCTTGAATGCTGCTTTGTCCAAATGACCTTGGCAAAATCTGCAAAGCTTACACATACCCTGCCTGCTCTTTTGAAATGAACTCATACTCTGCTATATCATCCAACATTCTTATGGATAAATGCCCAGAAGTGAACTCATAAAGTTAAATAACTTTTTCAAGTCATTGATCTATGGTCTAACCTTAACTTATCCTTTAGCAAGTGTCATATATTAGCTGGCCCACAGATTAAACATTTTTTGAAGTAGAGTATAAAGTCAAACTGTTAGGGTTCCTGGGTGGCTCAGTTGGTTAAGCCACTGCCTTTGGCTCAGGTCATGATCCTGGAGTCACAGGATTGAGTCCTGCATCGGGATCCCAGCTCTGCAAGGGGCTCCCAGCTCTGTAGGGAGTCTGCTTTTCCCTCTGACCTTCTCCCCCTCTCATGGTCTCTCTCACTCACTCTCTCTCTTGCAAATAAATAAATAAAACCTTTTTTTAAAAAAAAGGGGTTAAAGCCTCTGCCTTTGGCTCAGGTCATGATCCCAGGGTTCTGGGATCGAGGCCCGCATTGGGCTCTCTGCTCAGCTGGGGTCCTGCTTCCTCCTCTCTCTCTCTCTGCCTACTTGTGATCTCTCTCTGTCAAATAAATAAATAAAATATTTTTTAAAAAGGTCAAAACATTAAACAAATTATGCATCAGATCATGTGGCATCATATCAAGATTAAATGTACATCATTTTAAGCATTACTTGCAAAAAGGCTTAGAAGAAACTCAAAAGTCTATCCATGAAGGTTTGGTTAAAGATACTCTGATGCATCCACATGCTAGAATACTATGCAGCTGTACAGAAGAGTGAAGAGGCAAGGGCTGAGCATGTAAGGAAAGGTCTCCAAAACACGGTAAGTAAAAAAAACAAAACAAAACTGCTCAAAAACATATGTCATGCTTTAGTAAAAAAGGGCAAAATATAAAAATGTATATTTGCAATTTGCTTGCAGGTGCGCTAAAGAACTCTGGAACCAAGTGTATGTTAAGAGGCAGACATACAAGGAGTGTATGAACTGGGTTAATGGAAACATGGGCTATGGTGGGGGGAGATGTTTCACTATATAACTTTTCATGCATTTTGGTTTTGACCGAGGACAATGTATTATTACCTATTCAGAAAACTAAATTTAAAAAAAAATTCCATATGTTTAACAGCAAAACGTCAGTACTTCAGGTCCTATACATTGGGAATTTGTGCTGAGTTGAACATGTAAAGGCCAGGGGCGATGAAATGATCTCTTTATTTCATGGGGAGGTGGGGTTGTAGAGACTCTGGAAGGGAAACGAGGTTCTTTTTCCAAGCCTCCAGCTCTTGAAGAGGAGTGATGAGAACAGAATAGCTGCATGCCTGATCCTCATTCCAGCTTTATCCAGGCGCCCTACAGGAATTTCAGTTCACATGCATGTTTTTAACAAAAGCCTAAAATTATTGGAGGCTTATGCATTCAACAAACATATGTTAAGGACCTACTGTGGGGATACAGATATTAATAACAGTCAACTCCAATCCTTAAGAGAATCCCAATCTGGCAGTCAGGAGGCAGGTAGGAAAGTGGCGTGATGTAGGCAGGTAGGTACAACGGGATGGGGGTATAGAGGAGTGCCCACTCCAGGCCAGGAAGGTGTGTATGTGCATGGGGTGGGTGAGGGTAGGAGTTGGGTATAGATGTCAGGGAAAGATGCCCCAGGAGGACAGAGGTGAAAGACTACCAGGAATTAAATGAGAAGGGAGAAGGGAGGTGATCCAGAGAGAGGACTTGCATTGGATGTATTGGATCAGAGTCATGTTTCTCCCAGCTTGTAGGGTGGTGAAGGAGAATGGGAGAGGAAGTGACATGATAAAGCCAGATTATGAAAGCCCCCGAATGCCTTTTGACCTTAAGCTTGAGGAGATTTCCTTTCCAGTTTTGGGTTATGGACAGAGGTGAATCTGAAGATGCTACGAAACTCAAGGTATCACTGAAGAGAGAGATATAATGATTTGCATGGGAGTTTTTGCTTGGGATTGTTAATGATTGCCCTAAAATTCACAACTGCTTACTTGTTTCGGGCAATTTGTACAGTATTTGTTACTATTACATTTGAGAGTGAAGACAAAGCAAGATTGTCTCAATCAGAGTGTTAACAGCAAACAGATGGCCCACTCAAAGTGGGATGATTCTAAGGGGGTTTATTTACAGACAGACAACCCCAAGGTGTGGGCCTGGAGGCATCGCAAAGAATGCAGGAGTAACGTGGGTCTCTGGGTCTCGTAATGGCCTGGCTGCCAACACATGCCTAGGTCTGTGATAGACTGTCTGCATCTCCCCACCCCTAAATTCATGACTGCTCTAATGCCTGATGTGATAGTATTCAGATGTGGGAGGTAATTGGGTTTAGATTAGGTCATGCAGGGGTTGTCATGATGAGATCAGTGTGCTTATGAGAAGAAACCAAAGAACATTCTCTCCCTTTTTCTCCCTCTCTCTTTCCCTCTCTCTGAGGACACAGCAGGAAGGCAGCCATCTGCAAACCAGGAAGAGGGCTGTCACTGGAACCTGACCACGCTGGCACCCTGATCTCCGACGTCTCAGCCTCTAGCATCGTGAGAAAGAAACTTCTGCTGCGTAAGCACCCAGTCTATGATATTTTATTATGGCACGCAAGCTGAGACAAAGCCACATGGGCAAGGGCAGGGAACTGCTCTTTGTATCCGGAAGGAGTGAGACCCTCCTGTACACAGGCCAGATTGAGAGGAGCCATGAGCTCCTGATAGGACCTCCCAGGGAGTGAGTCAGCATCGAAAATACTGCATCCTTTCCCTCCCTCTTCCCTCTCATTGCCACACACTCAGAGGGCTGCGAGGCCCACGCTTGGCTGAGAGGTCGGTCTTCAGGGGCTAAAAGCAGAATACAGAGGGACAGATCCTGAGTCTAGAGCAGCAAATGACAGAGGACCAGCACGAACATTATAATTAGATTTCCCTCCACTTATCCTTTTTTGATGTGTCTCCTCCCTCCTCAAAAAAGTAAAAGAGAAGAATTTTGCTATGAGTTAAAAAAGGCTAACTGCTCCTAACATGTATGATGGCTCAAATACCTTACCGCTTATTTCTTGTTCACATAACAGTGCTCGGGACTCCCCCCTGGCTAGTGGGACGCTCTTCTCACACTGGAGCTGGTGGAGGCTGTGCTGTCTTTCACTGGTGGCTTCCAAGCTCGCCCAAGTGGTTGTCCGCATTCCGGCCAGCTGCAAGGGGCAAAGGGCGAGATGGGTCAAGCACACGGGGTTTTGACAGGCCAGGCCTGGCAGTAGCACACAAAACTTTAGCTGGGACTCAGTCATGTGGCTACTCCTATCTGCAAGGAGGGCTGGGACACGTGGACAGCCATGGGCCCAAGAAGAGGAGAGCTAAGAAGTGAGAGGTAAGAAGAAGCCAGCACCTAGGCCTTAGCACGAAAGTAATCTCCTGTGGCAAAAATTGGTTAGTACTAATAGGTTAATCTCTTTTTATTTTTATTTATTTATTTTTAAAGATTTTATTTATTTATTTGACAGAGAGAAACACAGCTAGAGAGGGAGCACAAGCAGAGGGAGTGAGAGAGGGAGAAGCAGGCTTCCCGCTGAGCAGGGAGCCCAATGCAAGGCTTGATCCCTGGACTCCAGGATCATGACCTCAGCCGAAGGCAGATGCTTAACAACTGAGCCACCCAGGTGCCCCTGCAGGTTAATCTCTTATTAGAACCATACTACTCTAAATAGATTTATGAAGTATATATATAGCTCTTAACAGTGAAATTTTGCAAAGGGTAGTGCATTGCATGAGCTAAATCACTAAAGACCTGAATTGCCCAGGAATGTCACATTTAAAAAAAAGATTTTATTTATTTATTTGACAGAGAGAGAGAGACAGCACAAGCAGGGGGAGCAGCAGAGGGAGAGGGAGAAGCAGACTCCACACTGAGCAGGGAGCCAGATGTGGGGCTCAATCCCAGCACCCTGGGATCATGAATCCAGCTGAAGGCAGATGCTTAACTGACTGAGCCACCCAGGTATCCCAAGAATGTCACATTTTAATCTTAGAATTTATAGCTCCTTTATTTTACCTTCCTTATAGGAAAATCTCTCTGCTTCCAATTTATACCTCTTTTTTGATGTACCCCCTTCAACATAAGTGGATGAGCCCAGTCAGGTTTTTGAAAGTTGCTAAGAGCACATCAGAAACATACGCTGCCAAGAATCACAGAAATTGATGATGTAAGAGGGAAGAACGCTTCTGTTTAAACAACTGAGTAGTATAATCATGTAATATATAGTCCATCATGGATCCTTTAACAAAACTGAGCATCTACAGGACTTTTAAGCTATCTTCTGAAGCTCCCCAGTGTTCCCCTGCATGGAAATTCACTCCTCTCTTGTGAGCTGCTGTGTGTTATTTTTTGTGTCCATCACAGTGAATTCTATATCCTCAGTTACAAGTCTGTCACCATCTTGAGAGTAGATTCCCTGCCTTGTTGCTATTATCCTCAGCCTCTAGTGCATCCTGAGGCACAGACAGGCAATACATTGGAATGAAAGAGAGTAAAGGAGTATTAGTTTTATTTTGGGTCTCTGAAAATGCTCTTTTTTGTGTTCCCCACCCAAAAATACTTTCTTATTGATGGATATAATAATCATTATCCTTAAACTTAACACACACATATGCCTGTCTTATGTTTGTACCTAGAAAAAAATAACCAAAAAATGACCAGTGTTCAGGTGTTACTGTCTTTTTAAAAAAATATTTAGTTATTTATTTGACAGAGAAAAACACAGCGAGAGAGGAAACACAGCAGAGGGAGTGAGGGAGAAGCAGGCTTCCTGCTGAGCAGGGATCCTGGGACTTTGGGATCATGACTGAGCCAAAGGGAGACACTTAACAACTGAGCCACCCAGGCACCCCAAGGGGTCACTGTCTTTTACAAAAATATTTATTTACTTAATTTAGAAGATGCAAACATACCCTAAAAATCCAAAGTTATAAAAAAGTTAAACAGGTAGAGGAAGACAAATCTGATTTGCAGATAGATTTCAAGCCCCAAAATCTCACAAGTGTTTGTCAAACTGTTATTAGTCATCCTGCTGTTCTTTTTTTTCCCCTGCTGCTCTTTCATTAAAATATTTGTAACTGAAGTATGATTGACATACACAAAAAGCTGTGCATAGTTAATGTATACATCTGGATGAATTTGAAGGTAAGCATACACCCATGAAAATGTGCATCACCTCTAAAATTTCCTCTCTCCTTTTTTTGTGATAAGAATATTTAATATACGATCTACCTCTTTACAAGTTTCAATTAATAGTTTCATAGATGTTTGATTTTGATTAAGTAATTATTGGCTAAAAGATACCTTTAACTCTGTGGAAATTACATCGCAGTTTACAGAAGCCATAGGAATCCACGCTGGGCTCCTGGGTGGCTCAGTTGGTTGGTCGTCTGCCTTCGGCTCCGGTCATGGTCTTGGTGTTCTGAGTTCAAGCCCCTCATCAGGCTTCTGACTCTACGGGGAGCCTGCTTCTGTCTCTCCCTCTGTTGGCTTCTCCCTCTGTTTCTGCTCTCTTTGTCTTTCAAATAAATGGATTAAAAAAAAAAAAAAAGGAATGCCATGCTATTTTTTTCTTAAGTGTATGTGTGTGTATGTTCAAGAAAACATGACACAAGTAAAACATCAATTAGCCCAAAGGGGTATATACTTAAAAATATCTCCCTCCTACCCTTGTTCCCCCATCCTAGTGCCCTTCATGTGGTACTATTTCCTGTATATCCTGAGTTTGGACAGAATTCTAAGCGTATATAAGAAAGTTGTCGGGATGCTTGAGTGGCTTTGTCAGTTAAGGATCTGCCTTTGGCTCAGGTCATGGTCCCAGAGTCCCAGGATTGACAGTGTGGGGCTCTCTGCTCCACAGAGAGTCTGCTTCTCCCTCTGACCCTCCCTTCCCCTCTCATGCTTTCTCTCTCTCTATCTATCTCAGATAAATAAATACAATCTTAAAAAAAGTTGTTTTTAAAGTATTACATATATAGTTAACAAAATGAATTGAAAGGGCTTTTATTTGGCACGTAGGATTATGAAAATTTATCTGAGTCATTAATTTTTATGTGAGTCATGGAGGTGACCCCCCCTTTTTTTTTAAGAGGGAAGGGGGAGGGGCAGAAGAAGAGGGAGAGAGAGAATCCCAAGCAGGTTCTACACCCAGCGTAGAGCCTGACTCGGGGCTGATTTCACAACCCTAAGATTGTAACTTGAGTAGAAATCAAGAATTGGACACCGAACCAACTGAGCCATCCAGGTGCCCTGAGATGACCCTTTTTAATAGCATCTTTAAGGACTGTATTTTCTTTTCTTTTCTTTTCTTCTTTTTTAAAGATTTTATTTATCTACTTGACTGAGAGAAACACAGAGAGAGAGGGAACACAAGCAGGGGGTAGTGAGAGAGGGAGAAGCAGGCCTCCCGCCAAAGAGGGAGCCTGATGCGGGGCTCGATCCTGGGTCTCCATGACCTGAGCCGAAGGCAGCTGCCCAACCAACTGAGCCACCCAGGCACCCCAAGGACTGTATTTTCAAATAAGATCACTTTCATAGGTACTGGAGATTAGGATTTGAACCTATCTTTCTTGGAGACACAATTCAACCCAATATAAATCCTCATGTATAGAAAAGACACAGATGGTTTGGGTGGCTCAGTCGGTTAAGCATTTGCCTTTGGCTCGGGTCATGATCCGGGGCCCTGGGATTGAATCCCACATCAGGCTCCTTGGTCAATAGGGAACCTGCTTCTCCCTTTGCCTGCCGCTCTCCTTGCTTGTGCTTTCTCTTTCTCTCTGACAAGTAAATAAAAACAAATCTTAAAAAAGAGAGAAGAAAAGACAAGACACAGATGCCATCTGGCATCTGGGATTCCTCCAGATATCCAAGGGGCTAGGCCAGATGAAATATGCCCTAGACATGAACAAGGTCACCATCGGAAGACCCTAAACATGTAGACCCGTATTTTGTGTTTCTCTTTCCCTGCAAGTATTTATTGAATGCTTGCTGTGTCAGTCATAATTCTATGGTATTGGGGATTTAATTGTAAGTAAAACAAAGTTTCTTTCACCAAGCCAATATTCTCGTGGGAAGACAAATTATAAATGAACACAATCTAACATGTTAGATGGTAAGGGCTAGGGAAAAAACAAAGGAATAGAGAATGATACTATTTTGGGTAGGAAGTTCACAAGAAGCCTCTCTGATGAGCAGAGATTGAATGAGAGGAGCCAGTCATGCAGCGATCTCTGGCAGAGGGAACAAATGCAAAGGTCTTGTGATCGTTATAAAAAATATGCCCATGAGAGGCACCTGGGTGGCTCATTTGGTTAAGCATCTGCTTTTGGCTCAGGTCATGATCTCAGGGTCCTGGAATTGGGTCTCACGTCGGGCTCTGTGCTCAGCAACGAATCTGCTTTTCTCTCTTCCTCTGTGCATGTGCTCTCTCTCTCTCTCAAATAAATAAAATCTTTAAAAAAAAGTAAGCCCATGAATGCTCGACACTCTTCAAGAGGTGGAACTGAACTCCCATGCCCTTGGATGTGGGCTAAATTTGAAATAAATAGAATATGGAAGAACTGATGGCATGTTACTTCTGCAATTAGGTTTTTAAGAGATTGCAGCTTCTATTCTGGTGCCCATTTTCTCCCATATCACTCTCCCCAGAGGAAGCCGGCTGCCAGGAGAGACACTCTGTGCTCTACAGAGAGGCCCATGTGGCAAGGAGCTGAGGAACTGGCCAGTGTCTGGCCAGCAGCCCAAAAGGAACTGAGGTCCTCAGTCCAAAAATCCATGAGGATCTGTGGCCTGCCAACAACCCTGTGAATGAGCTGAGAGGGGGATTTTCCCCTAGATGAGTCTTCAGATGAGACTGCAGCCACGGGGGCTAGCTCCACTCCTCCCAGACGGCGATCAGAACCAGCCAGCAAGCCATTCCCAGCTTTCTGCCCTCAAAAACCATGAGAAATAATAAAGCTTTGTTATTTTAAGCTGCTGAGTGTATTTTATGAAGCAATGTATAATTATTTGGGCCCTGCGGTGCAGCTTGCTTGCCAAGTTGTAGAAATAGCCAGGAGCCTAAGGTGATGAGACAAAGAGCTGGAGTGGGCACGGGAGCTGATGAGGTCAGACAGCAAACCGGGGACCGGCTCACCGAGAGGCATGAGAACGGCAGTGATGACTCTGGCTGCTAATCGGAAAGAGGGGAGGATCCAGATGGCAGAGTTTTGAGTAGAGGAGTGACATGATGAAGGATGGACCTGATGGGACAGATGTGTGGGGAGTGTGAAATTGGGGAGACCAGCGCGGAGGCTGCTGGCCCAGGAGACTGTCTGCGTCAGCGAGGGTGTGGTGACAGTGCTGACGGCTGACCCCGCTCCAGGAGGCTCTGAGGTGGGGGCCAGTCGCAGAGGAAAGAATGGCACGTTTCTGAAGAGGCTGGACTGTATGCGAGAATTAGGATAAGTCCATGAAGCTTCAGGGGAAAAGATGAAGTGATAGATTGGTTTCCAAAGCACCTGGCAGCTCTCTTCTCTGGCCTTTGGGCTTCTTAGACAGTCTCTCATCCTCACACGTTTCTTCATGTTTTTCTTCCTCTTCCCCTTTTTACCTATTAAAATTTCCTCCCAGGGAAGAATCTATGCAACTGGTTCCCAGTGAGGTATAAATAATTGATGATATAAAGATCGATAACATTTGTTTGCACTAGCAATAAGTGACGAGAAAATAGAAGAACAGGATTATCTTTCACACTAGCAACAAAAACTAGAAGACTCTAGGAATTAAAGAATATACTTGCGCTCTATAAGAAAAAAATTTAAACTGTATTAAAGGACATAAAACGGGGTGCCTGGCTGGCTCCGGCAGTGGAGCGTGTGACTCTTGATCTCAGTCAGGGTTGTGAATTCGAGCCCCACGTTGGGTGTTGAGATTACTTAAAAATAAAACCTTTTGTTTTAAAAGAAAGACATAAAAGTTCTGAATATATGGGGAGGCATTCCATGCTCATGAACTGAATAGTATGAAAATGAAGATTCCCTTTCAATGAATCTATAGGCTTGAACACTGAGTCTCTTCCTCTCTAGGCTCAGACAGGGCTTGCGGCAGACATGCCCAAACACACCAAGAAGGTTCGAATTGTGGGTCCATATGAGACCTGTTAGGGGGCCTTAGGAAAATGGTGAAGAAGATTGAAATAAGCCCGCACTCCAAACACACTTGCTCCTTCTGTGGGCAAAACCAAGATGAAAAAATGAACTGCAAGGACCTGACATTTGGCTCCTGCATGAAAACCATCCCCGGGAGGCCCCTGGACCCACACCGCCACCTCTGCCGTCACCGTCAAGTCGGCCACTGGAAGACTGGGAGACCAGGAGAGGCTCTGACATTTGAAACATTGCTAGCCTGTAATAAATGGGTTAATCTGTGCAACAAAACTACTTCGGCTTGTTGAATTTATTAATTAGATCTTCCAATTTGTGTTGCATTAATTTTGCTTTCTCAAAAGACTTGGAAATTAAAAACCCTTCTTAAAAAACAAAAGACCACCCCCCTCAAATTATCCTGTAAATTCAATCCTAGCAAGATGACAGGTGTTTTTTTTTTGTTGTTTTGTTTTCTTTTTTTTTTTAAAAGATTTTATTTATTTATTTGAGAGAGAGAAACACAGGGAGAGAGGAAACACAAGCAGGAGGAGTGAGAGAGGGAGAAGCAGGCTTCCTGCCGAGCAGGAAGCCCGATGTGGGGCTCGATCCCGGGTCTCTAGGATCATGACCTGAGCTGAAGGCAGTCGTTCAACCAACTGAGCCACCCAGGCACCCTTGTTTTCTTTTTTGTTTAGAAATACTGTAAACTTCCTCTAAAATTTATTTGGAAAAACAAGTCCATGATTTAGCTTAGTTTCCTTTGAAAAAGGAAGTTATGGAGGTGATATTTAAGACATACTATTAAGCCATGATCATTCAAACATGAAATTACTTCAAGAACAGACAAAATGGGTAATGGAACAGAATAATAGATGGCTCAGAGACAGAGCTGTGTTTAGAGTAGAACTTGGTCCCCACATATAAATGTAGGAAAGGATGCAGCCTGATGGGGAAACTGTGGAAAAGGAAGTTTACTAGATGAGGAAACTGGTTCACTATATTGAGAAAAATAAAAGTGAGTCCCTACCTACTGCATAAACAAATGTTGGCTCCAAAAAGGTTAAAGATCTATTTTCAAAACTGTCATGAAGTTAATAGAAACTATAAGTCACTGTGACCTATGTGTGTGGAAGGACGTCTTCAAATGCACAAGCACAAAGAGATGAAACAACATTTGCCTGACATACTGAGGTTGCGCTTTCTGGCCCTGCTGCTGCCATGGCGTGTGGAGCCTCCCACGCCACCTGTCCAGACAGTTGTCTGGGCCAACTCGGTAGCTCTTCAGGGTGGTCCACTCTGCTGACAGGGAAATTGACTCCTGGAGACTCCGGCAGCCCTTACCAACTTCTCTTCTGAGACTGTGCAAATGGGATCCCATCTTTGTCACACTTCCAGAAAACCTGTCAACAATACCCCTTCCCAGCTACCCAGGCTTGGGGAAATGCTTAGTTCTGGCTCAGTCTCTAACTAATCCTCCTTTGGACTTACTTGAATCAATCCTCCATGCTGGGCCTCAAGTGCAAAAACTCTTTACTTTTCATTGGGAGAAAAATAGTAAGGACCCCCAACACAAAACACATTAAGCACATATAATAAAATGAGTAATTTTGGGGGGGGAAACCCTGATGTAACATTTCCTCCTGCCCTCCATCAGTTTTGAAAATTAAGAGAAGTCTTTACTCCATCCAGGCCCCATTTATTTATTCAGAGTGCCAACCTGTTTTCACTTTTTATACTTAATGCATCCTAAGGGCCTTTGGAATTACTCTGGAGTTTGGAAATGTCGGGCACTCACATGTTGCAGGGGCACATGTATTAAGTTGTTGGACAAGGAGAACCAGAACCTGCCTCAAGCATCCCACAATCCCCAGTGATGGCTGACTGACAAGGAGAAAAATGTGGCAGGACGCAGTAAGTTCAAGGACGCATGTGTAAATGTGATGCTGTGGGATGGCACCGGCTTCCTTGAGCATGACATTTATTATCAGGCTGAGCTTTCCCTGCACAATACTGTTGTTCCATGTTTTGAAGCTAATCATATTTTTGGATAGTTCAAAATCCTATTTTAACTATTCAGACTATTAGAGCTCACAAAAGTAATTAGCCCTACCAGTTTTGAACATTGTCAAAAATAAGTGGCTGCTATCAATTCAATGTAGAAGTTACCAAAAAAGGCACCCAAATAATAAAAAGACATGATATAACTTCCACCAAACTAGGCACCATACTTTTTTTTTTAAAGATTTTATTTATTTGACGGAGAGAAACACAGCCAGAGAGAGAACACAAGCAGGGGTAGGGAGAGAGGGAGAAGCAGGCTTCCCGCCGAGCAGGGAGCCCGATGTGGGGCTCGATCCCTGGTCTCTGGGATCATGACCTGAGCCAAAGACAGTTGCTTAACCAACTGAGCCACCCAGGCGCCCCTAGGCACCATCTTTAATTCTGTATGAATTAGGAAGCTTTTGATCGCAAGCGATAGCAAGTTTGATTCAGACTTGCTTTAAAAATAAGAAAGTGTGCTAATTCATGTAATAGGAATTCCGAAGATATGGAAGGCTCAACAAAATCATCAACCACCCAGACTTTTTCTGCCTCTCGTCAGTGTTGCCCGCAGGATTCATCAGAAGCCTGGTTCCCCTTGTGTTTCTAATATGGCTTCCCACAGCAATTTTGGCTATGTTATTTTGTTCATATCAACTAGATGAGAGAGCAAAAATCCTGATGGACCAACTTAGCTCATATGCCCCCCTCTGGTTCAGTAGCTGTCACCAAAGGGATTGCCACCGGCTGTTTGGCTCAAACCTTGGTTCCCTAAATCGAACTCAGCCAAAGCAGGGAGGAAGAATTACTGAAACAGGTTTAGGTTAATCAGAGTGCAGTCCTTGGGCAAGAATAGAGGGGAGAGAGTCATTTTCCCTTGTGAGGGTTTGAATACCTCAAGAAAGTTGGGATTCTCTTAGGAAGGAGGGGAAGGGGGAATGGATGTGGAGTGGGCAACCCGAAGTGACAACTTCAAGGCCTGATCTACAGTAAAGAGGAAGGGCAGTGTGGATCAATGACAGCTGGGGAACACACCAGGAGGGATGCCTGCAGGGGCTCTCAGACATGCCCCCAACATAGTATGTCATGAAGGAGAATGCAACACTTCCTTGTAAGAAATGATAGGAACAGGGGGCACCTGGGCTGCTCAGTCAGTTGTGTGTCTGATTCTTGGTTTTGGCTCAGGTCATGATCTCAGGTTGTGAGATCGAGCCCTGTGTGGGGCTCCTCATTCAGTGCAGTGTGCTTGAGATTTTCTCCCTCTCACTTGGCCTCTGCCTGTGCGCTCTTTCTAAAATAAATAAATCCTAAAAAAAAAAAAAAAAAAAAAGGAAGAAGTAGAGGGCGCCTGGGTGGCTCAGTGGGTTAAGGCCTCTGCCTTCGGCTCAAGTCATGACCTCAGGGTCCTGGAATTGAGGTCCGCATCGGGCTCTCTGCTCAGCGGGGAGCCTGCTTCCTCCTCTCTCTGCCTGCCTCTCTGCCTACTTGGGATCTCTCTGTCAAATAAATAAATAAATAATCTTTTAAAAAAAAGAAGAAGAAGAGGGGCGCCTGGGTGGCTCAGTTGGTTAAGCAACTGCCTTCGGCTCAGGTCATGATCCCGGAGACCCGGGATCGAGTCCCACATCGGGCTCCCTGCTCTGTGGGAAGCCTGCTTCTCCTTCTCTCACTCCCCCTGCTTGTGTTCCCTCTCTGGCTGTGTTTCTCTCTGTCAAATAAATAAAATATTAAAAAAAAAAGAAAGAAAGAAGAAGAAAAAGAAGAAAGAAGTGATGGAAACAGGATACTTAGGCTGGCTGTAGGAATTTCCAGGTGGCCCTGAGTAGCAACAGGGGAGATGGGGCTAAATGAAGAAACACATACTCTTGCCATAGTTGCAGGAAGCAGTCAGTGAAGTAGGGAGGGTAGGGAACAAATACCTACGAATTGTGAATATCCCCACAGTTGTTGATCGCTGCTGACTGGGGAGTAGAAAGGGCTAAAGCATCACACACACACACACACACACACACACACACACAGAGGCACACACAAATTTTGTGTTACAAGGAACCAAGAAGAATGTTTGCCAGTTTAGTTCCCCCTTCACCCAAACCTCCTACAAATTGTTCTTCCAGGAATACTCGCCCCGTGTCTGGCTCTGTCATTTACTGTCTATATGACCTTGGAAACTTGTTTAACCTCTCTGTACTTCATTTTGCTCTTATGTAAAATTAGGGTAATGATAGTCTCTATCCTCCTAGGGCAGTTGTGAGGACTAAATAAGTGTATATATAAAGCATATAGAAAAGTCCCTGGAACTTAGTAAGCACAATGTGCATACACACACACACACACACACACACACACACGTGTGTGTGTGTGACATGGAAATTTTGAACAGACCTAAACCTGTGAATTGTTATGGACAGTGACTCTTCTGTACCTCCCATTTTCTTCCTTTTTGAATGGGGGTGTTTCTAGCTGTTATCCTTTATCCCACCACTGTCAGGTGCATTGGCAAGTGACAGGTCTCATTAGTTTCATAGGTCTACAGAAGGGGACGAATAGTGCCTCAGGAGCTGGATTTAATGAGCTGCACCTGAGGTGCCTTGACCACACCTGGCCTGGTTAAGATGATGGATTCTAGACTTCCAAGTGATGCTGTAAGGGAATGTGACTTTTGAAGAACTTCAGAACAGTTGTGTGCCTTTTGCTTGTGGGAGGGACATGAATCACTGGGGCCAGAGGGCAGACAGACTCTAGGATGGCCCCCAGTGAATAGCCCTATCTTAGTATTCACTCCCTTGAGTAATTCCTTTCCTTTGAGTGTGAGTGGGACATGTGACTTGATTCTAACCAATAGAATGTGACATGGATGGTAGAACATCACTTCTGAGCATTAGATAAAACTGGCTAAGACAGTAACATCCACCTTGCCAGCAGACTCTTTACTGACTCTCTCCTTGCTGGCTTTGCTGAAGTGAGCTGTCATATGGAGAGGCAAGGAACTCAGGGTGGCCTCCAGCAGACAGCAGCAAGAAGCCAGGCCCTCAGGCTGACAGCCTACAAGGAACTGAATCCTGCCAACAGCCATGTGAGTCTGGCTGCACGTCCTTCTCCAGTCAAGCCTCAGATGAGAACTCAGCTCCAGCTGGGACTTGGCAGCCTTGGCGAAAGGCCCTACCGCAGAGCGCCCAGCTAGCCCGGGCCGAGATTCCTGACCCACGGAAACTGCAGGGAAATAGAGGGGTGTTATTTTTTGTCACTGAATTTAGGAGAATTTGTTAGGCAGCAATAAATTACTATACAAATTAATTTGAAAATTTAGGTTTTTGATAAAGGTACCATTTCAGTTTAGTGAGGGGATGATTGGATATTTCAGCAGATAGTGTTGGAACAACTGGATAGCCATCTGGAGAAAGATATAGAAGAAGCCTAGATCTCACCACTACAATAAATTCTGCTGGATCACAAATTTAAAGGCTAAATGCACAATAATACACCTTACATAGAAAATATGAGGGGAAATTATCATAATTTCAGGGAAAATACTATGAAATACTAAACTTTCTAGATGCTAGGAGTGAAAAGGTAACTTCAGCAGAAAACTAAAAAGAGTTCTGTATGAATAGACATTGTACATATGGGGAGAAGAAATATGAACTGGAAAATAATTTTCTCTATATATACATTGATGAAATGCTATTTTCCTTAATACATAGAGTTCAACGAATCAGAGGATGGTCAGAGAACATAGCTCCCAGAACAGAAAATACCAGTGCATCTCAAACATGCATAAAGATTCTCAGCCTCGGGGTGCCTGGGCGGCTCAGTTGGTTGGGCGACTGCCTTCAGCTCAGGTCATGATCCCAGAGACCCGGGATCGAGTCCCACATCGGACTCCCTGCTCCGCGGGAAGCCTGCTTCTCCCTCTCTCACTCCCCCTGCTTGTGTTCCCTCTCTGGCTGTGTTTCGCTCTGTCAAATAAATAAAATCTTTAAAAAAAAAAAAGATTCTCAGCCTCACTTGTAGTAAGAAACCAAATTAGAATTATAAAATACTATATTTTAACCTATCAAGTGACAAAGGTAAGAAAGTTGAATAATCCTGTGTTGAGGAGTGAGGGAAACAGAAACACTCATGTATGTGAATATAAACTGGTATAAGCTCTATGAAGGACAATTTGACAAAATATCCCAATGTCAAAATACAGGGCACCTGGCTGGTCCAGTTGGTGGAGCATATGACACTTGATGCTGGAGTCGTAAGTTCGAGCCCCACATTGGGTGTAGAAATTACTCAAAATTAAAAAAAAATTTTTTTTAAGATTTTATTTATTTACTTGACACAGAGAGATCACAAATAAGCAGAGAGGCAGGCAGAGAAAGAGAGGGAAGCAGGCTCCCCACTGAGCAGAGAGCCCAACGTGGAACTCCATCTCAGGACCCTGAGATCATGACCCGAGCCGAAGGCAGAGGCTTAATCCTCTGAGCCACACAGGCCCCCCTTAAAAATAAAATCTTAAGGGGCACCTGGGTGGCTCAGTCATTGGGCACCTGCTTTTGTTCTCTTTAAAAAAAAAAAAAGATTTTATTTATTTATTTGACAGAGAGAAACACAGCCAGAGAGGGAACACAAGCAGAGGAGTGAGAGAGGGAGAAGCAGGCTTCCCACTGAGCAGGGAGCCTGATGTGGGGCTCGATCCTGGGTCTCTGGGATCATGACCTGAGCTGAAGGCAGTTGCTTAACCAACTGAGCCACCCAGGTGCCCCAATAAATAAAATCTTAAAAAAATAAAATTAAAACATAACATAGCAATCCTACCTCTAGAAATTTGATCTGTATATACAACAGATATTCACTGAAGCACAGTTTGTGGTGGGCAAAGATTGAGAATAACTGACATTTATTAACAGGGTACTGCTGAATATTTAAGGTAGTGTTAAATGAACAATAAACAAGGGAGTTCTATTTTTACTGATATGAAACTGTTTCCAAGGTTGTTAAAAACAAAGAATGCAACATTGTGTAACGTATGCTATTTGCACTGAAATTTACATATATCAGACATATTTGTACATGCAAAGAATCCCTCTGGAAAAATACACAGTGGAGAAGTAGGTGGCCAGGGTGGGGTGAAGTAAGAGAGACCTGTAGTTCTTATCCATAGCTTTTTGAATATTTTGGATGAATATTATGAATGTATCCTCTATTCACAGTTATTAATAAAACAGTTTAAAAGAGGTAATGTTTTGACACCCAAGGGAGTAGTCCTTTCCGGCAGTGGGAGCCAGTGAATGCCCCCTCTGTTGGCATAAAGGAGAGAACGCCCACTGCATTTTTAAAGTGCATCTTAAAATAGTGTATTGCAAATCTCGGTGGGCTCAACCCTTAATGATTGTTGGTTAGTGGATGGCTAAGGATCATTTTCCAAAAACCAGCTCACAGTCCTCTATATTCCAGAAGGTCTTTTTCTCCCCCCCCCCGCCCCCCACCCGCCTTTGTGGAAATGTTTGGACGTAGAGAATGTGGCTAGAAGAGCTGCTGACTCCACGTAAAGCAGGTGGGAAAGCTTCAGCGGAGCGGTCCCCACGCACCCTTTTCCTCCTTGTTTTTTCTCAATCCAGCCGTGCTGCCGCTCTTCTTTCCTGGGTCCAGCCTTTGACACAAGCGCAGCTGCTTCGACTGACCCCCCTTCACTCCCTCTCCAAGTCTGGAACAGCTCTTGTTGGCACCTCGGCAGCTGTGACTCATTGCAAATGCTTTGCATTCCGGGATATTCTGCAGGGTTTGGGTCTCCCCTGTGGCTCCAAGCATTAGGCAAATTGAAAGGGAGGAGAAAAGGGGGCCCTTGCAGCTGCCAAAATATTGCAAGGAAGAAGGGTAGATTGCTAGGAAAACTGGAGAGGTTTTGTGCCAGTAGGACCCCAGCCTGCTGCTCCCTGGCTTGGACCTGCTGTTAACTTGAGTGGGGCTGGGGGACCAGGAGAGGCGGACTCGGGCGGTCCAAGCCCCAGCGAGGCCCTTTCACACATCCAGAAGCACTGTCGGCCATCTGGAGACCATCTCCATCTGTCTGGGAAGGACGGGGTTGAAGTCACTCTAGAAAGCGGACACGCCTCTCATCCAGAAATGTGGATTTCAAATATTAGGTTACCTTTACTTCATTAGGATTATTTTGTTAGTTTGTTCCCCCTCCCCACCTC
>PITA01004473.1:73694-123027 GCA_004023965.1 Spilogale gracilis
TATACTGTGGAGTTGGGAGAGGTAAGGAAAAGAGAGGTTTCCGAAAGAACTTTCATATGCTAAAGAAGACTCACAGGACACCAGAGGCCTTGCCTGGTCAACTGAAAGTTGTTTAATGTAAGGCATTAACATGAAGATAGTTGGGAACTTCCTGGAGGAACATTATATTCTGCCCACTTCAAGTATCCGTAGATGCGTTGCAGGTTATATAATGTAGATAACTGTAACTACATTTCCTTCTGGAAGCTAGGTTATTGATAGAAATGCTTTGTTCTTGTAGATCGCTGAGACATTTGTAAACTGAGGGAGACTCACCTCTGTAAGTTTAACTATCTGTTTTTCCTTTCCTTAGCTTTAGGGCAGCTAGGAATGAATGAGGAATGTTACATATATCCCATCTGGGGGTGGGGGGAGCGCGGGTTGTGGGGTGTCAGCTTCTGCTTTGTCCTCAGTTTGCCTTCTGTTCCCTCACCAAATTCACATCTATTTTTAAAATGGTAGTGTTCTTTTTCTCTTAAAGCTTTGGAACTCTATGCTGGAGCCTTCATGTAAAAAAAGGAAAGAAAAAGAAAGAAAAAAGAAAAAAAGAAAAAAGAAAGGAAAAGGGAAAGAGAAAGAAGAAAAAAGAAAGAAGAAAGGGAAAAAAAAGAGAGAAGAAAGAAGGAAGAAAGAAAGAAAAAAGTGCCAAGCTACTCAGGTTAATTTAACAGAGATGGGTAGGAGCTGGGGGAGGGAAAGGCCGTGCCCACTCACTTTCACTTTCATTTCTTTTTGTTTTTTCTTAACAAAAATTTTTTTTTAATTTTTATTTATTTGACACAGAGAGAGATCACAAGTAGGCAGAGAGGAAGGCAGAGCCTGATGCGGGCCTTGATCCCAGGACCCTGAGATCATGACCTGAGCTGAAGGCAAAGGCTTTAACCCACTGAGCCACCCAGGCGCCCTCACTTTCATTTCTTAAAAAAATTTTTAAATCTTTTTTCCACTTTTTCTTTTTTTTTTCACCTTCATTTCTTCCCTGATTCTCTATGTGGACTCTAATGGGGCATAATTTTAAATAATCTTTATAACTTGATTATCAACTTTATTGAGGTACATTTATTTACAATAAAATACACCCAATTTTAAGTACACAGTTTGATGAATTTTGGCAATATCCATGTAAGGCATGATTTGAAACCACTGGCTTGGTAGGTAGGAACATAATGAAATAAAGGTATATTTTTTAAGGGAGAGATCAACCTTATTTAATATTCACTATACTGTCCTAACTGCACGTGTATACATTATCACATTGCGCTGCCTTTGCTATCAAACAACGATATTCAATTTCGTTCTACTTGGATTTCACAGAAGGAAACCACTTGCATTTAATACTACACTGAAGAGAAGTGAAAGAATTGCTAAATTTCTAATAAAGTTTTCTTCTTTTGAGAAATACTAGCTTCTAAAAGCTCTCTTGTAGACTGAAGAGGAATTTTGAAAGTTGTGTTTTTTGAACACTGACTTCTTCTATAAAAGCTGAAGATCATGTTCGCACTCCCGCCTGCACATCCCCTTCCTCTGCCTTTTATTGTATTTTTATACTGACACATTTGTGACATCAATGGTCTTATGACAGGCCAACACTTTGTACTGGTCTTTATTGAAATGGATTTCACCCAGACCCTTTTATAGGACTTCTCTGTCCCTTTTATTTTTTCCCTTATTTTAATTCTTGTCTTAACGGCCAGCCTATCATTACGAAATTGTTGTTGTTGTTGTTGTTGTTGTTTTGTTTTGTTTTGTTTTTTGAGAGAGAGGCTCATGGGTGCTGGGTTTCCTTTTTCATGTTTTGGAAAGTCTATCTCCTTGAGTGACAACTGCTTTTGTTAAGATATTCTTGGGTTACATTTTGTCATCTCCTGTCTTTTGCCACTGAATTTTGAGGTCACTACGTTCCCTGCAGATAATTTGATATCGTCAGTGTAAAAGCATGAAGAACTCTTTCTTTACTTTTGAACTGCAGTAGGTAGGCGAGATGGGCCTCGGGTTGAGCTCCTTGTGGAAGTTGCTGAAATGCAGTGTATTCTTTAATTCAGCAGATCTTCTTTTCTTCTTCTTCTTTTTTTTTTTTAATTTTATTTATTTGACAGAGAGAAACAAAGCCAGAGAGGGAACACAAGCAAGGGGGAGTGAGAGAGGGAGAAGCAGGCTTCCTGCCAAGCAGGGAGTCTGATGGCGGGCTCAATCCCGGGTCTCCAGGATCATGACCTGAGCCAAAGGCAGTCGTTTAACCAACTGAGCCACCCAGGCGCTGAGCAGATCTGCTTTTCTTTCAGGGACATTCCCATGAGTAGTTTTAATTCTATGGTTCACTACTTCAGGACACCATTTGTCATCACATGAGATCACTTTTATTCAGTCCCCACTATCTACCTCCTTTCTACTAACTTTAATCTCTTAGTTCCTTTTTTTTTTTTTTAAACCTGTGTTTACTGTGGTTATATCTAACTTTTGCTCTATGTTGTTATTCAAGTTGTAGCTGTTCTCTGTTCCTTGCTGGTTTTACTTTATTCACTAGTTTTGTAATTATGTTGTTTTGTCATTTTTTTCAGCTCCTTCTACTTTTTCTTCTTTTATCACAGGGTATTTGAACTCATGTTCTATTTAATTCATGTTCTTAAAATGTTTGGTGGTATAAAGCTTTTGCAGGCAATTCTCTTGTTTCTAGGGTTTTTCTAACTTGGAACCTCCATTTATCTATTAGTTTTATGTTTTGTTTTTGTTTTTCCTTTCTCGGAAGTGTTAAAAAGTATGTTTATAAAATAGTTCTGTAATTTTTTCCCCCCCATTCTGCTCACATTCTATTTAGATTTTCTACTTCCTATATGCTTTGAGTCAGGATTCTTTTCACTCTATAAATATCCAAAACCAGTTTGTTCCACTTTGTTTTCCTCTCTATACCACAGTCTGGGGGCTGGAAATTTTGGGTCTTCACACTCTTCTGTGACTTGAGGCAATGGCAGGGGATGGAGGAGGTATACATCAAGTAGGCAACATATAGTGTTAGAAGGTTTGTGGTCTGCTTTTCTGAAGTTTTGTTAAATAGCCTGTATCAGTTCTCTTTCACCCTGTTGAGTTTGAATCCTCTTCTTGGGGGTGGTAGTGGGAGGACTATCTTTAGTTTTATTTAACAATCAGGACTAATCATTTAAACTGGGATTAAATAATTAGTAATGTGGATGGCTCAAGAGTCTTACTTGACAATTACTGAAATTCATGGTATTTGGTGATGTCACCCCCTTGTTTGATTATTGTAGGTAAATATTTGTTTTATTCTTTTATTTATTATTTTTTAAAAATGTGTCCTTTTTTTTTTTTAAAAGATTTTATTTATTTGACAGAGAGAAACAGAGCCAGAGCGGGAACACAAGCAGGGGGAGGGAGAGAGGGAGAAGCAGGCTTCCCGCCGAGCAGGGAGCCCGATGTGGGACTCGATCACAGGACTCTGGGATCATGATCTGAGCCGAAGGCAGTGGCTTAACCAACTGAGCCACCCAGGCGCCCCTGTTTTACTCTTTTAAAAAAAAATGTGTTCATTTCATTCATTGGGCATTGGGGTATATTTTTTACCTGGATTTCTCTAATAGCTTCTGGTTTTTTTTAATGTTAATAATTTTTATATTCAATAATTTCAAATCCACAGAAATATTATCAGATAGCCCTCTAAGGCACGTGGGAGCAAAGTACCCTAGAGCTTACTTCTTGTTGTGATAATAAAGAGTCCCCTTAAACACAGTAGTTTCCAATGAGATGGTAAAGCAGATTTCTTCTTTAATCATATTTGGTCTATTGAAATTAGTATAAAAAATAAAAAGAAAAAATATAATTAGAAAAAAATAATACTATGAAATTAAAGTTCAATATTTACTCTTTAATGCCTATTACCTTTAGGACATGAAGAATGGAAACTTCATGCTTTAAATCTTTATTGTCTGACCTTCTTGTCTCCATACCTCTGGCAGCTGCTGGACAGAACACATTAACTAACAAAATTGATAGGCTTAATAGATTGGTAGATAGGGTACTGGCAGAGATCTAGTGTGTCTAGATTTGAGCAAGGCATCTGATAAAGCCTTTTAAAATGCCTGTTATTCAAGCGGCAGGATGGAGGTGTGTGTATTGGGTGCTTAGGCAAATGGGAGCAGTACAGCTGGTGAGACAACCATATCCTGGAGATCAATATGTGGTCCTCAAGCCACAATACTTTCTTCTGACACTATCCTGTGCAAGCCTTTGAGTCTAGAGAAACACAAAAAACTAGCTTACAAAGTCCGTAGAAGCAGCAGCAGCCTAGAAATGAAAACTAACTAGATGATAGAATCATTTATTGAAAGTTATTATTTGCAAGGGATGGGCACAAATTAACGAAATGAAAATATACACACAAGATATATTTGTAATTTGGGTTGCCCAGCATCTTAAAGCTTTTCCTATTTGGGAGGAATCCTAAGATAATGATAAAGAAGCAGCACTCTCTTCCACTATGGAAACTAAAAGTGCAGCTATCCCTCTGGGAGCACAAGCAAGGAGAGACCTAAGATACCTAATCAAATGCTGTCACCTGGGACTTTATAGCCTGAAGGGTAATGACAAAGCTCAGGTCAATTAGGAGTGCCTCAGGGTGGCTCTGCAGGGGAAAGGTGGGGGGAGTCGGGACGGATGGCATGTCTAATGTCAGCAGAACATAGTGCAGGGATGGTAGGTGCCCAGTGGTGGTGAGGCTCGTCTTGCGGCAGTGAGTGTCCTACTGGCAAGTGGCACATCCTGAGCAGCCTGCTCCTGTGGTGAAAATTCATCTGGGCCTTGCCTCCCTTGCCCTATCTGATTCATTTCTACCTTTCTTGGATTCTAGGAGCCAAGAGAATCAAAATACATTCCATTTCTGCTTAAGTTTCTGTTATTTATAATCAAGAATCCTGTCAAGTTTGACATATCTGAGTTCAGGATCCAAAAATCAACAAAGAGCTGGGTACTGGGCAATTCATGTGAAAAAGACATAGTGAACTATGATGTAATAGGTATCATTAAATGCTGTGGCTGCCAGAGGGCTACAATGGGCAGGATGAAGATGGTCAGAGGCCATCTTACTCATTCTTCTGCTCTTGTTCACTACAACAAGAGTATATTTTCCTATTCAAAGTGCTTTCTTTCAAGGTTAGTGGGGACAGATTAAATTATGTATGGTGGAAGACTGACCAGGAAGTTGATGAGTCTTCGTATGAAGAGCTGGAGAAATTTAACTTAGAAAAGCCATAGGGAGGACATTCTAGGATTCTTTCAAATTATGTTACTACTGAGGTAAGTTTTATAAAAATGTAATGATACAAAGACAGATGTAAAATGACCTTAGAAACAAAGCAACCACACCAATATTGAGCTCTGTGTGTATATCACAAAAGGTGAGAGAAAGTAAGGGCTGAGAGTTTTCAGAGGGGACAATGATAAGTGAGTGTTGTTTGGACACTCGCTCTATCACTAGTAGAATGAGCCTTGTAGGGACCATTTCCCAGGCTCCAATCAGACCAACACTTTCCTTTTGGGGGCCCCTTTTTCGTAGGGAGCATATATTTTTTACTCCAACAGTGTTCCTAAACTAACTATTGTTCCAGAGACTACAGATGACTCACCTCCATTGCAGAAGAAATATAAGACCTAAATGTACTAAAATATTCCAAAGGTAACCTATTGTATAATATCATACTCTTGCTCTGCCTTCTGGTTTCTAGTATCTTCAAACGAGTAGTAAGCCTCTAATCCTGTTCTTTCTGGTAGCTTCAAAATAAATCTAAGGCTGCTTCCATCACCAGTGTGTCCCTGATGATAATGTTGATTATTCTGAACTAATGATTTCAAATATGAAATAAAAAATCTTTTATATGCATATATTACCTGCACATTTCTTCTGACTTTTATGTAGAATGAAAGAATTGAATAATTGAGGATATTTTACATTGTTGAGAAATTAAAACCCCTGAAGGTAACTAAACTCTTTTGCAAGCTTGAATGCAAACTGGTTTTACACTCCTAGGATCCCCTGGCATCGAGAACTGAGAGAGGTTAGGAGGAAGTGAAGGCCTTCCCACCTTCAACTCTCCTTGGCACAGCACCCAGGACTAAGTCTTCTCCCTGGGAATACAATCAAGGGATTCAATACTGGCAGGTTGAGAGAGTCAAACAAGAGCTTCATTCAGACTCCTGAGGTTGCCTAACAGTCCTGTGAGTATCCTGCTGACTACGGAGCATGCATTTTAACCAGCTTAACTTTTGTTCCTTGTTTTTCTAGTTATGGCCAATAATCTGGGTTTAGCCATTCCTCCTTCCCTCTGTCCTTTCTTGCAACACATCTCTCTGCAAAGTCTGATTGAGGCTAGAAGAGTAATTTGTGCCAAAAGAACAGACTGTGAGTGTGGGGAGGTGGGGACAAGGGGAGGCATGGTTTATTCAGTATTCTCTCCACAGCACCTAGGACAGTCAACACATAAGGTAAAGGACTGCCAGACTGAACTGAACCAAAAGGAATGGAAGTCCCTGGCTCATAATACCAAAACCACACACAGACAAGGAATACTTGCTAGGTATCCCAACAAATTAATAGATAAAGCAATCTTTTGGCAGAGAGGGAAGTTGGGGATGTACTTTTTTTCTTGATTTTTTTATATTTATAGTTTGACCTACTGCATAATCACTTATTAAGAAATAAAGCAACAGAGGAATGCCATTTTAAACAAAGTCAATAAAAACAGCATTCTATTAACTCCTATCGTTATATTAGGTTTGTTTCTTAGGAAAAAGGAATTGCCAACAATTCCAAAATTAAAAATCAGAAGACAGTTAAGTTTATAATGATATTTACCTAGAAGAAAAAAAGAATTAAGGACTTTATTCCATTTCCCCTCTCTAAAATTTAATTCTCTCTCTCTCTTTTTATAATTCTACATATGGGGGGAGCAAGGGGAAAGGTATATTATTTTTTATTTATTTAAGCAGTTTCCAAAATGTGACCTATGCAGGAACTGGCATTATTATATTCAACATAGCAAAAGGAAGGAATGCATAAAGATAAAGAATTAGAAAACAGAAATGGTAGTACTGGTAAATAAATCCCAAACCCAACAATATTAGTAAATAACCCATTTTCTCTCTCTCTTTTTTTTTTTTTATAAAGATCTTATTTATTTCTTTGACAGAGAGATAGATAATAGGTAGGCAGAGAGGCAGGCAGAGAGTGAAGGGGAAGCAGGTTCCCTGCTGAGCAGAGAGCCTGATGTGGGCCTAGATCCTAGGACTCTGAGATCATGAACTGAGCCAAAGGCAGAGACTTTAACCCATTGAGCCACCCAGGCACCCTGACCCACTTTCTTTTTCTTTTTCTTTTCTTTTTTTTTTTTTTTTTTAAGATTTTATATATTTGACAGAGAGAAACACAGCTAGAGAGGGAACACAAGCAGGGGGAGTGAGAGAGGGAGAAACAGGCTTCCCGCTGAGCAGGGAGCCCACTGTGGGATTCGATCCCGGGTTTCCGGGATCATGACATGGGCCGAAGGCAGTCGCTTAACCAACTGAGCCACCCAGGTGCCCCCAAACCGACTTTTCTTTTTAGTGGAGAAAGCACACAGACTAAAAATAGGAAATGGAAATGGATTAATAACCAAAGGCATGGGAGAAATTAAAAGACTTCTTTTTTTTTTTTTTTTTTTTTTTTAAGGTTTTTCTTTATTTGACAGAGAGAAACACAGCCAGAGAGGGAACACAAGCAGGGGGAGTGAGAGAGGGAGAAGCAGGCTTTCCGCCGAGCAGGAAGCCCGATGTGGGACTCGATCCCGGGTCTCCGGGATCATGACCCGAGCCGAAGGCAGTCGCTTAACCAACTGAGCCACCCAGGTGCCCAGAAATTAAAAGACTTCTAAAGCTGATTTTGCTCAGCTCTATACAAATAAAAATTTTTAAATGCACAAAATGAATGCATTTCTAGTGAAATATTAATTGCCACTGTTGTCCCCAGAAGAGATAGACAATCAAAACACAGCAGTTACTGAGAGAAATACGGAGAGCTGTTAACCTCCCTACCAAGAGTAAACAAATAAATAATGCCCCGTCACAGATGATTTTACTAGTAAATTCTACCTGCTTTTAGGTAGTAGATGATACCAAACGTTTTAGGGTATGCAGAAAAGAAGAAAAACCTCCAGATTCTATGATGAAGTCAGCCTATAATTGATAGGAAAACTCAACAAAAGTAATGCAAAAAATAAACTATGGATCAAAGGCACCTACAAATATCAATGCACAGATTCCAGGAGGGTATTATCAAAAAGATTCAACATAAAAAGAAGAGGACAGCCTATACTGTATAGAGGAATACTAGGATGTTACCCTCACCACTGTACCCAAACAATCATCATCCTGGAAGTAAAAGCCTACACAATTAGACAAGAAAAATAAACAAGAGGTATAAAAATTAGATTGTAAAGATAGAGTTAATAATAATCATTAATTATAGGTAATATGATTATTTAGCTGAAAAGCCCAAGAAAATCACCTGAAAATGTATGACAAACAACATGAGTATTAACTCTGGTAATTATGAATAAAGTAAACATAAAAGAATCATTAGCATTGCTGTAAGAAAAGCTATATAAGATTGCCAATATTTAACTTTTTTTGATTTACAGAAATGGCAATTTCATATGGGTCAGCCTAATATTTATAAATAACAATACCCAGAAAACATAATGGGTAAAAGATGCCATATGTAATGACCACAAAAAAGTCAAAATAGTTCAGGATAAAATTAAGAAATGTTCATAATTCAAGGGCGCCTGGGTGGCTCAGTTGGTCAATGAAAACACCAAAGGGAATTTTTTACAAGTAGAAAAACTGACTTTAAAGTCCTTATTGGAAAGCAAAAACCCCCCCTTCTAAGTTAGAGCTAAGAAACTTACTTAAAAAGGGGGGGGAGGGGCGCCTGGGTGGCTCAGTTGGTTAAGTGACTGCCTTCAGCTCAGGTCATGATCCCGGAGACCCGGGATTGAGTCCCATATCGAGTCCCACATGAGTCCCACATCGGGCTCCCTTCGGCGGGAGGCCTGCTTCTCCATCTCTCACTCCCCCTGCTTGTGTTCCCTTTCTGGCTCTGTTTCTCTCTGTCAAATAAATAAAATCTTTAAAAAAAAAAAGGAGAATAATGGGGGGGGAAACCAACTCTACATGATAGTGTGTAACATAAAACTGCATCTAAACAGGTGTTTTGTGAATGAAGTTGTAGGGGCCCAGGGCAGGTTGCCCTCAGATGTATGGCAGTGGCATACTGATTATTTTGAATTGAAATTTATTTTGGAAACAACCAGGACAAGGACACTCAGACCCTTCTCTGTCCCTGTGAAAGCAGAAAACAAATCTCCCTTATGAAAATAGCCTCCCTGTACTAAGAAGGAAGAAGACATCCTATCAACAGAAATAGGGACTTTAAAGTTGAGAAAGCTATAAATAAGCCTTGCTACTTTTTCACTAATTTATTTCCCTCAGCTTAAATTCTGATAGAATTCCTTACTAATTAAATTTTCCAAGCACCTCTTTTCCTTACCTTTTCATTCCTCACACAAAACTATCATCCCGCTGTCTAAAATGTTTAAAAACTGTTGGCCTTAGTCATTTCTTTGGGTCTCAATTTCATTACTGGGCTTTTTTTGCATGTAACAAAAGTTTGGTTTTTCCTTCTGTTAACCTGTCTCAGGTAAATTAATTCTTAGTCCATCTGGAAGACCTTGGGAGTAGATGAAGAATTTTTCCTCACCATCAAAGTCAATGGAATAGATTCCAGAATCTAGAAATAGACGTGAAGAATTTTAGCATGATGAAAGTGGCTTTGATTGATTCAATAAAAAGGACTGATTGATTGCTTGATTGATTATTCAATAAAAAACAGCCAGACAGTTAACTGAATGACTATGTTAAAAAAATACTTCCTTCTACATCTCAGAATAAATTTGCGGTAGATCGACAGATATAAATGGTAACAAACGAATCCATGAGAGTACTAGAAAAAGCCATGGAAACATTTTTATGAGTAAATTCTTTGAAAGAATTTAGGGAGTTCTTTGGAGGAAGTAAATATTTTAGAGATCTCAGGAGAAATGAGAGGTTTTAAAAAGTCTAATTTCCTGACCAAGAGTTGGAGATTGGGTTAGATGAAACCTCTGAAACTCTTCTTAGAGGAAGGAGTGGGGAATTCCAAATACTCCCCTTGTGCCTGCTTAATGCTTTTGATGTAATAAGTGTATTGGCCTATTTCATAATCTCACTGTACAGATCTTGAGTGGAGGGAGGAGGCATAAGTCACATGTCAGCTGGGTTACTTTCTCCTTTGAAATTCAAAGGAAATTAGCTTGAGCTCCTGTGTTCTTCCTTAAGGAAATCTGGGCAATTTATCTATTTTCCAATCCCTTTGAGATTTGGAGCATTAATTGCATTTATCTGCTGGTTTGCCTAACTGTGGGTTGTTAGTATTGTGCATTGCTTTGTTCCCACGTGAGGAATAACAGCTCTCCCCACCCCTTACCTTATCATTTGTATCTGGCATTTACATATGGAGGAGCCAACTTCACAGAAGTTGGCTTGGTTTCCCTTTCCCTTTGGCACCCTCTTTGCATATTCTCACCTTAAATTTACCAGGGCTCCTGGGGCTCCTTATGCATCAGTTCAGTTCTATTTAGGTGCTGAACTATTTTGTTCTTTTCCAGGCTTGCCTTTGCGTATCCCAAAACTCTGTTATGTTTTGCAAAACAAAGGCTCATCTATGATGTGAACCTTTAGCCTCCTGCAGTAATAATGCTAGCAAAGACTTTTCTTTTTGGCCTCTGTGTGAGGTAGGGGGCTGATATTTCCTCAATGCTGGGAGCTACTATTCTGTTGTCTTTCTAAGGCAGAAGTGGCTACTATCAGTGGTGGTCTTACGTAATTTGCTTCTTCTCCATCATAGAAGGGCCCAGATTTCAGAGCCATCTGAGTTACATTCTCCCCCTTGCCTAACATTAGTCACTACATAAAAGAAACAAGAAACAGTCCAGAGGTAAAACAGTACAAAATAACAAACTCATTTATGGAGTTCCTAGGTCCTGTGAGAAAGTGCTCAATCTAAGTCCCATTAAGCATATTTAAATACTATTCCTAAAGTGTTTGGATCGCTCCAAAGCCAGGATTCATGGGCAACCATTATGATTTCTAAAGTTATTAAGCTATTAGGCTGACCTAAAGCCATCTCTGGGCTATGACTTAGTTATTAAAGCTCTTGCAGAACACTGAGACAGATAGTTAAATTATCCTTTTAAGAGATTCTGACCCTTTATTCCTCTAAATGTCTGGGTAAGACAGTTCTTTCCTGTTTCCTACATTCTGAATCTTCGGGTGTCCACCTCTGGGATAATAATCATATTTGTATTGTTCAATACTCTGAAAAGAATAAGAAATATTTATATTCTATGGTATTTAGATAGTGGCACGTAAATTTATCAGAGGTTACTTTTCATATTATTTTGTTATCAGTGTTATACTATTTGTTGTTTCTTAAAAAATAAAAAGCTCCACACTTTCAGGTCGGTAACTTATGGACACAAAGTCAAAAGACATAAGATTACACATAACTAAAAGTAGGTCTCTCCCACTCTCTCCCTCACTTATTCTCCTTTGCAGAGGAAACCACTAGGACTAGTTTCTTATCTGTAAGGTACACCACCACCCTCTCCCCAAGTATACATTCTGTACACTTCATGTTCCACATTCCACATTCTATACACACTGCTCCGCATTTTGGTTTTCACTTAACCACACACCTTGGGGATTTTTCCATATCTGCACAAACAGGATTGCCTTTTCTTTATGTTTATGTCGCACGTCATTCCACATTATGAAGGTATCATCATTTATTTAACTAATCCAGATCCGTGGACACTTACATTGTCTCTAATTTTTGGTTCTCACCAATAACGAATTACTTCATACATAGGTCATTTTGCATATAGGAGAATATTTGCAGGGTAAATTAGTAAAAGCAAATTGCTGAGTTAAAGGGTATGAGCATTCTCAATGTTGATAGCTATTGCCAAATTACTCTCCAAAGGGGTTATGCCTATTCATGTTTCTACTAGCAAATATTTGAAAGTAGCTGTTTAGGGGCACCTGGGTGGCTCAGTCAGGCATCTGCCTTCGGCTCAGGTCATGATCACAGAGTCCTGGGATGGAGCCCCACATCGGGCTCCTTGATCAGTGGGAAGTCCGCTTCTCCCTCTCCCATTCCCCCTGCTTATATTCTCTCTCTCCATGTCTCTATCGAATAAAAAACAAAACAAAAAGAAAAATCTGTTTGCTAGTACCCTGACCATCAGAGCATGTTAAATTTTTTGATTACTTTTTTTCACCTTTTTTTTTTTGCTTATAGGTTAAAAGTGTATCTCATACTTTAAGACTCCTCCCACTGAATGATTTAAAATGTCTTCTTTATCATATACTAAATTTATGTATTTGTTGCATTTCTGGGCTTTTTGGTTTATTTCATTGGTCTCTCTTATTTCTTCATATACTCTTACTGCAGTTTTGATCATAGTAGCTTTAGAGGATGTTTTATTTATAGTTAGGGTCTAATAACCCTTATTCCTCTTTTTTCCCCTAAGAAATTTCTTGGCTGTTTTTATTTTTTTCTCTATGACTTTGAGAAATAAGTTCATTTTGTTTAAAAAAAAATCTGTTTGCATCTTTTACTGAAATTACATTAATAAATTTATTTAGGGATACTACTACTTTTTAAGGCTTATCATTACAGGCTTACCATTTCTTCCCAGTATCTTTTCAGTCATGTCTTCCTGAAGCTCATAACATCTTAAATAAAATATTTTCCTATTAATTCTTCATAGCATTTCTGGAAACAGCAGGGAAGATAGAAGATAAGGGATAGCCTAAGATTACATCTGATAAAAAGTCCTAATCCAGAATTATATCTACTGTTTGGTAATGTCTCACCACCAGTAGATTTTACACAAATTCAAAAACAAAAATTTTTTTTAACAAGGATTAAATTTTCCTATTGCGAAAACCCAGCAATGTTCAAGAACAATTCTGCAATGTACTTCTTGTGTGATGACCTGTGGCCGAGCGCAGAATGCATTCCTATCATGGAGTAATAATTTCAAAAGAATTTTGAAACCAGAGTTGGCTTGGATGTTGTACAACGACACCCAGGGTCTTGGCCTACTTCCCAGATTTCCCCTTTTTGGTTTTCTAGCAAGTTTGGTCATGCCTGGGAATTTGCTGAATATGGTACTTGGATCAGTGACTTCCTGAATGTGACATTGGGATCAATGGTATTTGTCTGCCCAAGGGTTTTTGGAGTATAATTTTAGACATTCTGCAGTTGTAAAGAAGTCCTCTATTGAATTGGTGCTCAGTTGCAAGGGAGCAAATAGGAAGGGCAGTTTGTGAATTGATATGGAAGGCAAAGATCCTGAGAGAATGTTCTTTTGTAAATATTGAGTTACATACCTGGGCACACTGGTGTTCCAGCTGGAGGCTCTTCCAGTTCCTCAATAAATATCTAATGGATTTAAAAGCTATCTTTAATGCCACCTTTGACAAATGGGCACTTAGTAAAGGTCAGCCAAGACTTGATAAATAGTTGATTATCTGCAGTACTTCCTACTGTCATGCTGGCTCAGTTAACCTGGGGAGAGCTGACAAAGAGCCTGCATGAGTTACTGAATTACTTAGGGCACAAGCACACGTTGACATAGATCTAAGTGTATTTTTGGATTACATTTCCAAAACAATTATTGTTTCCATCATTTTGTTTCAGTCAGCACTATTCTCCTCAGTGCTGTGCATAATTATGAGCTGACTTATGTAAAATATTTTAAAAATGTATAGTAGTATGATATATGTACCTAGATAACGTCTGAGATTATTTGCTACCACATAAACAAGAACATTCTTTAGCTTGGCCCTCTAAAACAAAAAGACTACTGTGTTCTAAATTAGAATGTTATGCAAGAATCTAAACAGCATAGTTTACTGAATGCTCAGCCTGTCTAGTGACATACCAAAGAGTAGGACAAAGGCTAACAGCAAAAACATGGGGCAAGTTTGAAGCAATGAACTTAAAGGATGATGAAATATTTAATTATCAAGGCAGGGACCAGGTTGTAAAATCTAGCTAATGAAAGTGTAAAGATGAGTTATTAATGGAATAGTTGTTTAATTAGATGATTCACTGATTTGTTAAGCTGTGAGAATGTTGCCAAAATTGTAAGATTAGAGGGCACCTGAGTGGTTCAGTTGGTTGGGCGACTGCCTTTGGCTCGGGCCATGGTCCTGGAGTCCTGGGATAGAGTTGCACATCAGGCTTCAGTCCCGTATCAGGCTCCCACCCCGACAGGGAGTATGCTTCTGCCTCTGACTTTCTCCTTTCTCATGCTCTCTCTCTCTCTGTCTCTCTCAAATAAATAAAATCTTAAAAATATGGGGCGCCTGGGTGGCTCAGTTGGTTAAGCAACTGCCTTCAGCTCAGGTCATGATCCTGGAGACCCGGGATCGAGTCCCACATCGGGCTCCCTGCTTGGTGGGAGGCCTGCTTCTCCCTCTCTCACTCCCCTTGCTTGTGTTCCCTCTCTTGCTGTGTTTCTCTCTGTCAAATAAATAAAATCTTAAAATAAATAAATAAAATCTTAAAAATAACTAAATTTTAAAAAATCAAAAGATTAGACCTCTCTAAACAGAGAATGCCAATGGTGTGATGATGTCATATATCACTTGCCTTTTATTTTCATTATCATGGCAACACCTTAGGCTAGAAATATGAACTATTTAGATATGAGAAATAAATAAAAGGTGAGGCAAAATCGGCAACCAAAGGAAATTGTTATGGTAAATTAGGCATATGGCATATGAAGTTAGGAAAGCATTTACAAGTCTAGGAAAATTACCTAATACAGATTTCATGATTCTCTGTAGAGTAATAGAATTTATCTCAACCAAGTCTATGAGGAATGCTTTTACAAACATGACTGTGCTCCTGAATCTTAAAATTTGCCTTAAGGATTATTAAATTCTGTGGTTACAGGACTCAACAAATTTCAGGTGAGTGGAAATGTGATTCTGTCAAGCCTCTCAGAGAAATATAAAACATGATTTAAACTCAAGGGAATTCCTTTTTTTTTTTTTTTTAAAGATTTTATTTATTTGACAGAGAGAAACACAGCCAGAGAGGGAACACAAGCAGGGGGAGGGAGAGAGGGAGAAGCAGGCTTCCCGCTGAGCAAGGAGCCCGATGTGGGACTCGATCCCGGGTCTCCGGGATCATGACCTGAGCTGAAGGCAGTCGCTTAACCAACTGAGCCACCCAGGTGCCCCCCTCTAGTTCCTTTTAATGACAAGTTTTCATTAAGGATTTATGGACTTCTTAGGGACCTCTGTACAGCTAAGAACCTGAGTGCCTATATATAAACATTATTCACTACAGAAAGAGAACAAGAAAAAAATTCAAGGGTAAAACAACAAGTTCATCATGGTGTTCTCAGGTCCCATGAGAATGTACTCAGTCTAAATCTTGTCAAGCAGGGTTGTTGATATATATCCTGTATAACCATCTGAGAGATTTCAGGGTCTGAATTCTGGAAAAGACTTAACATCATTAAAAAATGTGGTTCCAGGATGATTATGACAAATTATAATACAGGTCATTTTCAGCTTGCTTAAACCTAGGGTATCTGGATTGACCGTTCACAGGAGAATTTTATTCCTAGGTAAGGATAGCTTTTGTACATATTGAAAGAAATACAGGTAAGACTATACTCACGAAGCAGCCCACCTGTCATCCCTCTCCCTGCTTATAGCCCTGAAGGTGGCAAAGTAGGATGCGATCACCGTGATTGATTTTTCTTGTGAAATATGCTCTTTTCTGTCCCTCCTGCAAGCACTGTGCTTAATTTTTCCAGCAATGAAGACCACAAGCACAGGAGTAAGCTAGAATTTTGACTGAGTCATGACTCCCAGTCCTCTTGCTACAGATGTTTATGTGGAGTTCGGTTCCGAGGCCCATCTAGCACACTCTCCCTCTCACATCATGCTGGGCCAGGAAGCCGAACACAGGTTTTAAGCATCCCTACAATGCGGCTCCACCGGCATCTTGTGGCTATGTGACCTAAACCTTTGGGTCTTGGTTTCCTTGTGGAAAACAAACAAAAAAACAAAACACCCCAGCAATGACCTCCTAGAGGTATTGTGAACCTTAGATGAGGGAATACATCCACAGCATCTAGAATGGTGCCAAGTAGAAGTTAACAATGATTGCATATAAAAGCCACTCGAGTGAAGATTTAATAAACTTAGCATTCTGTAAGCTTCCGCACCCCTGGATGCAGACATAGCCTTCAACCTTTTTACAGTTGAGGGGCGGGAAATGAGCAGAGAAAACGCTGAAACAGGTGGCAGTGGCAAATTTTTACAACCACAGCTCTAGATGAGAACAATTCCCAGGCTTTAATGGGTCAGACACAGGTGTTCTCCAATTTGGCATTATTATGAGGCACCAGCTCAAACAACCCCCAAACAAGGCTCCCCAATTGTTCCCATTGCCTAAGAACTTCCCACTGACCTTACCTGTGGGAATGCTTCTCTCTCAGACCAGTCCTTCCCCTTCTCTGTGCAGTGGTATCCTTTCCCCACAGAAGGCATCTTTAGTACCCGTGCTCGGGCAACAAGCAGAGGCAAAGTTTTGTAAAGGGTGAGCTTGGAGTGCATTTAAAAATAGGTACAGGATGCCTGGGGGGCTCAGCTGGTAAAGCGACTGCCTTCAGCTCAGGTCATGGTCCTGGAGTCCCAGGGTTGGGTCCCCCATCAGGCTCCTTGCTCAAGCAGGGAGTCTGCTTTTCCCTCAGACCCTCTCCCTTTTCCTGCACGCGCACGCTCTCTCCCTCTCATTCTCTCTTTCAAATAAATAAAATCTTAAAAAAAAAAAAAAAACAGGTACAAACTTTAGCTCCCCCCAAAGTTAGAGTCCCAAAATTAATAGTTATTTGAAACTTGGGAGTATACTCCCTCCTCCTCCTTCTTTTTTTAAGATTTTATTTATTTATTTGAAAGAGAGAGAGATCACAAGTAGGCAGAGATGCAGGCAGAGAGAGGAGGAAGCAGGCTCCTCGCTGAGCAGAGAGCCTGATGTGGTCCTCGGTCCTAGGATCCTGTGATCATGACCTGAGCCGAAGGCAGAGGCTTAACCCACTGAGCCACCCAGGTGCCCTACTTCTTTATAAATACTAAAGCAAAATGTTCTAGTCTCTCACAGAAACAGGTTGACAAACTACCATTTCTCATGAACTCCTTCTTCGGCTCCTTTGTTTTCCCTTTCACTATGTTTCAATTGCTGTGAGGGTAAATCATAAATTACTGTCTAGTAGAGAGAGAAACAGTCTGCAGCTGGAAGGAACTGGGAAAGCACCGGGGATCTTTTTCTTCCTATCACGAATTTAGTGATTACTGACTTCAAAATAAGAAACAGTTCAACAAATGGGAAAAAACGACAGAACACATTCCAGGGTAAGGGGATGGCAAGTACAAAGGAAGAGAGGTGTAAAGATGTACTGTTATGTTTAGGGAAGAGCCAATAGTAAGAAGGAAATAGTTCTTGGTCTCTGTAGGAAACTGTCACTGAGTTACCATGGGGCACAAGTTGAGGAGTGCCTGTAATTATATCTTGCTGGTAATTTCCATTTGGCACAGGTTAATACAACCATATTTTAAAATAGTCCTCAAGTTGTATTTTCAATTTCATCCTGACATACACTTCTGCCACACCCTACGAGCTATTCACTTTGCTTTCTTTGGCTGTGGAAAAAGCAAGGTCCCTTGTGTCTGAGCCTCTTGGTTTCAAGTAGGGTTTGCCTTTCCTCAAGGCTTTTCCCAATTCAGTAATTCCTACGAATTTTGGTCAGATAGTTTTCCTACTAGAATGTAAACTCCACGAAAGCATGAACTTTTGTTATTTTAAAATTCATTGTTCTTCCTAGTTCTTAGAATAGAGCTCAGTACATAATATCAGTTTAGACATAATTCAAAACATTTAAATATTTATGATGTGGTGGTGCCTATGGAGGGTCTAATGCTACCTTTAAAAAGCTTGCAAACAAGGAAAAGAGATGTGTAATCAAACTCCAAGTCAAGGCAGAATGAAACCAATGCAACTATTATGGTATACATCACTAGTGGGGAGCTCTATGGACTGAACATGTGTCTCCCCCAAATTCATGTGCTGAGACCTAATCCCCAGTGCAATAGAGTTTAGAGGTGGGGCCTTTGTGAAGAGGTTAAGTCACAGGGTGGAGCCCTCAGGAATGGGATTAGTGCCCTTAAGAAAGAGATCCCAGCCAGCAATTGTGAAGGTACAGAGAGAAGGCAGTTCAGTGAGGAATGAGCCCTCACTAGACACCGAATCTGCTGGTGTCATGAGCTTGGACTTCTTAGCTTCCAGAACGGTGACAGATACTTATAAGGCATCCGGGTTACACTATTTTTGCTATAGCAATCCAAAAAGACTAAGACATTGTCTCATATGCAGTATTCAATTTCAACCAGAAGATTGAGCAAAGGCTTCACTAGACATTGTCCTCAAAGACAGAATTTCCATTAGGGATGTGGAGGTTATTTTTGGTCAAGTGATTATTAGTTTGGGCTTTTCCGTTTCCAAGGGATAGAAACCCATCTCAAAATAGCTTACACTAATACAAGGGAAGTGTAACTGGGAAATGTGGGGGTGGCACTTGCTTCAGCGATCCTGACCCTGCTTATGTGTGTATGCTTCCTTTTCTCCCATAGCGGAGACACATAATCCATGTTGCAGAGGAAGGGGTGGAGTTTGCCCACAGATAGCTCCATGCTCCCATCACCCTGGATTGTATTTATAGCCATAGAAGGCTATCTGCATTTCAGGGCCAGCAAATAAGACCCAAGGGAAATCCTCTGCTCAGTATAGTTTGGGTCACGGACCTATCTCCAGGCTAATCACTACAGCTCGCGGAGTGGGAAGTATGCCCATCACCTGGTCTCGGTACAGACAGTGCTGTGACGGAGCTGTCTTAAAAGAGACTCATACAAAGCAGAAAATAATCCTAACCAGAGAGAGGAATAGTTGCAAGGCGTTTGTAGGAATGGCAGCTCTATCAGAACGATACAGAGTAGGGAAGGCTCAGACAGTACTTCCCAAGAAGATGGAGAGGAGAGGACCCTAAAAGAGGAGAAATAGGATGCTGGACAGACAAAAACACCAAATAACCACTACAGTAACTAAAATGCAGGCACTCATAGGTAAATGGGATGCAGTTTGCTGTGATAGAATTAGATTGCCAAAACTAGGCAGCTGGGAGATCAGGCAGGAGAGTTAGGTTGGGTTGGGTCATGGGTTACCTCCACTGATAAATGGGAGCTCAAAGGGCTAAAGGAATGTTGTGATGGGACCTTACTCCCCCTTTCTCAGAAACAGTCTCTGGGCTAACTCCTCTGGACCGTCTAAGCTGTCAGGCTCTCATGACTGTGGACTTCTTCCAGTCCCATTTGCTTTTTCTTTCTCCAGTCCACACACTGTTTTAACCTCAATTCGAGATGTAGTCCTGACATCCTGACTGCTTGCTTCCCAATCTAAGGTCAAAACCCCTTTAGGGGATTGCTTTTTTCCGGCACCGAAATTCCTGGATTCTTACAAAATACATCTTAAAGTCCTACTTTTCAGTCACTTTGGCACCAACCAAAGGTGGGGGGAGGGTGGGTGGGAAATGTACTACCAGTTGGTGGCCAATCTGCATGGTTTACTGGGTTAATTTCCTATCACTTATAACATATTCAGATTAGCCTGAAAGCTTGTGAGCCACGGTCATCTTTTGAACCCTGGGCCAATAAGCTGTGAATGGATTATACTATACTAGATCTGAATGTGCCAATCTTTTTTCTGTATGTGTTCTTGAAGGAGTCAGTGTGCCCCCGTGGTCACCAACCCTCTTAGTAGGAGGTGGTATTGTGGCCATAGCTCCTGAATGTGTAGATTTTAGTATCTTTCGCTCTTCATAAACTTTTGGGGAAGATTACCATAAACTGTATAGGTTATGTTTCTAAGAATGCTTAGAACAGCCTACTCTTTCAAGTTATTACTATAGGGCACAATTGCTTGCTCCTGGTGAATGAGATAATGAATGGATCATTCAGCTAGGGAAACATAGTGTAATCCAGGAGCAAACTACATTTACACCTCACTTCCTTGAAATTACTAAATGTGAATGCACTAGCTCCAACGGCAAAAAATCAACCTGAACAGTTCTTAAATGAGGGGTTTTTTTTTTTTTTTTTTTTTTTTTGCCAACCAAGCGGATCACTGCACAGATAAAATAGGAATAATGCTTCAGTAAAAACTGAAGTTTTTGAGAAAACTAACCTTGACTATTGAAAATGAGAGGAAGGGAAGGAAAAAGGCCACCTCCTAAGAGCTGTTATGGCAGCCACTGGCGGTATTCTGTACTGTCAGGCAGCATGCGTGAGCATCAGAAGCCATCACAGAAGCTGGAGAAAGGGTCTCGGGAGAGTCACAGTGCCAGCTGCTTCTGAGAAGTGTACCCAGTGGCAGAAAGCAAAAAGCTCCCCAGACTCCTACTGGCCAAGTTTGGATCATGATAGCCTCAGAACCAAAAATGGCTATATTTTTCTATGACAACACTCACAGGGAATCAAGGGTTTTCAGAGATCAAGCAGAGAAGGTGGTATGTGTGGGTGTAGTCAAGGGGAAGGTACAAATGATGCTCATAGGTGCTGGATGTTTTCCAAGAGAAAGCATTAAAGGTGAAGAGTTAATACACTTGTTTTTCAGCTTACTCTGACCCAAGACCAGTTGTAATCTTCCTAAAGAGTGACTTCCCAAAGTGTCCTGATAACTGTAGGGTGGGGAGGAAGCAAGTTGCACCCTGTTACAAATAAATGAAAAACCATAAGGTGACAGACAATACTAAGCACACTCCCCCCTTTCAAACACAAAGGCAGAGGAAAAAAGTTCATGCTATCTGCCAAGAGATTGTTTTTCTGGGAAAACAAGCATGCGTGCGCACACACACACACAGCGGCAGGAGGAGCAGCAAAATTCTTCTCTTCTCCTAAAGTACTTAAATTAAAAAAAACTTCGATTAGTTAACTTATGTTGGAACACTTTTAGAAGGGACCCACTTGTCATGAATTGATAAAAGGCCAACATACAAACACTAGAGGAGGAAGTGAAAGGAGTATCAAACATTATTTAACACTGTGTTACCTTCCTCCCAAGTTTGCATTTATTTCCAGAATGGAAAAACTAATGACATGTTTCTGGTGTAGCTTTTTTTTTTCTTAATTTTTTCGTGTTGTTCTTTTCTTGAATATGCTGAGTTTGAGACAAGAAAGACCCTCTGTCCGCACCCATAGGGCACTCTTGCATAAGGGCCTTGCAAACAAAGGAGACCAACTGGGGAACTCAAGCCTAGAGCCATTTATCAAGTGCTTGCAGCCCCTAAAGCATCAGGTTACACAAGAGGGCTGTGGGTGGGGCTGGGAGGATGCACAAAAAACGGAGGGGCAGCTTCTGACCTACCAGAGTTCCCAATCTCCTAGGGGAATGAAAGGAGGTCTGGAAGGCAGTGAGGCCTGATGTTGGGGTGTGTGAGGGGGGGGAGGGCTAACAGGGTGGGAGTGGTCACTTGTCAAATGAAATTACAGGGAGGGGCAGATCTCTGTAAAACTAAGTAATTAAATGTGATCAGCATTTTTCTAAGTATATTCCAGCT
This sequence comes from Spilogale gracilis, assembly GCA_004023965.1. Taxonomy (NCBI): domain Eukaryota; kingdom Metazoa; phylum Chordata; class Mammalia; order Carnivora; family Mephitidae; genus Spilogale; species Spilogale gracilis. Next base: position 95,570 of record PITA01004473.1, read on the forward strand.
TAGAAAAAAGTCTGGTTAAATAACTTTGGAAAAACCCTTTCCCTGATCCCCACAGGACCAGATTGATTCTTACTACATTTAGTTTATCAAAGGCTCCCAAGGTCTGCTGTAAAGGATTCTTTTAAAAATGGGCCATTTTCCAAACTTATTTTCTGAAAAAGCATCTGTTCACATTTGCAAAACATGCTTTGGAAAATGCTCATCTCTCCGCCCCTCCCAGCATCAGAATTCTACTATCTTCAGTGGTTATTTTCCTTATAGGGACCATCTCTACTTCCCTCCTCTATGCTGTGCCGTCGCCTTTGAGTGTGCTGGGCTGAACTAACATGCTGCCTCTGGCTTTACTTTTTATGACTTTATGCTATTTAAATGGTCACATAAAACTGAAACACGGCTGGACCAGATGACCTCTAAAATCTATACAAACCCGGAGATGTTAGGATTCTTTGTATCTTATCACAAACATCCACTGAAGACCAAAACAGGATGTATATAACTGAGGCTGTTCCCATCACAGCACTCACATTTACCAAATGAGAACTTTGAGATGAAATTCTATATCCTGCTATTCTGTATATGGCTCTAAACTCAATATTTCCTTGCAACTTCCTTTTGCCTTGACTAATGCAAAAGGAGAATATACAGGGAGACAGTGTGGGTTGTAGGGGCTCCCTAGACCCATTGCAGAAATGAGAGTTAAGAGGGGGTGCTTCCTGCCAAATTTGCTCTTTGCAGGTACAGCAAAATGTTTTTCATGTAAGTAAATTCTCATAAAACATTAGGAAACTATAAATATTGACCATACCTAAATATAAAAATATTTAGTGCATGTGTTTCAAATTCAGGCAAAGTACCACCCAATTTCTGCAGAGGCGTGAAGCCTAGGGACGGCAAAATACTGGTAAGAGACAACTTCAGAATATCCACAGAAGTCAACTAGCCAGCACTCACAGTTTAGTAAAATTCTAGTTCTTTCTCTAGTGTAGGATTACTATTTGCTCTTTCTCGCTCTGTCTTGACCCTTCTCTAATGTCACACATTTCTTCTTTAGCCCCATTTCCATCCCAACAAGACTGTTGAAAATACTTTTAAAATAGGGCTGCCTGGCTGGCTTAGTCAGAAGAGCATGCAACTCTTGCTCTCAGGGTTGTGATTTCGAGCCCCACACTGGGTATAGAGATTAAAAGAATATCAAGCCAAAAAAAAAAAAAAAAGAATATCAAGTCAACTTTCTCAATTATCCAAATGTAGTAGCTGAGAAGACAGGAATATTAACCAACATAATTAACAAGACAGCCATTCTATTGTTTTTCCTCCACTGCAGGCCTTATGGTGAAATCTCTACGTCTGGTCTGCTTTACTTTTTTTTTTTTTTTTTTTAAGATTTTATTTATTTATTTGACAGAGAGAAACACAAGCAAGGGGAGTGAGAGAGGGAGAAGCAGGCCTCCCGCTGAGCAGGAAGCTCGGTGTGGGGCTCGATCCCGGATCTCCGGGACCATGACCTGAGCCGAAGGTAGCCGGTTAACCAACTGAGCCACCAGGTGCCCCAAGGTCTGCTTTACTTTAAGGGGTTCAGGTGCCATTATGAAATGAAGGGTGAATTGACAGGGACACCACCACTTTTCCCAGTCTACTCTTCGGGCAATGCAAAGTGGGCAAATGGTACGTAAAATGCCATGCAGACCAGGATGCTTCAGCTCCCAGTGAGGAAACAATAGAGAGAAGAGAATGAGGACAAATGTTCACATGTCACTGTCTGAAGTGTTTGACAGAACATGTGCAGTGTGAGAATTTCCAAAGGCAGACAGATGTTATTCAACAGAAAGAAGTAAAAGATAAGATTCTTACGGTTTGCTTCACATATAAAGGGGTAGTTCCAGTACATTCTGTAATGATGTTCTATAATACAGTAACAATGGATTGGAACATGAGCATAATTACTGCTGAAAATAAAATTATGAACTAATAAAAGCTAGCTTCAGCAAAGGCTCACTTCAAAGTAAAAATAAGGTAAGATTTAATCCAAAACATCCTCCTTATGCTAAGTTTTGATAATTCCTGGGACCCTAAATGGGCTAAAACTGAATGATCTGACCAGTACTCAGAAGAATCATCATAGCATGAACACAAAATAGAGAATAAAATTTTAATGGTATAAAAAACAGAACTTTTTTGGCCAATTTAGTACTTGCTGGAATAAAGTGGCAGAATGTTACTCAGTAACGGACTTAGCTTCTAAATCAAGCCGGAATTACAAATACTCTGTATATTACTTGAGTATATACAAGTACATTCCATGATAACATGCAGAGACATGGAAACATGAGTACTATTGAATCAAGATCACCATCTCTATTATGAAATAATGAATTGAAAATAAAACACCTGTTCAGTAATCCAGACTATCTCATTTTGCCAAGGGGGTTTTAAGTGTTGCTCTTCTCAAGAATTCAAATAAACTCTTATGGTTAAATTTGATTTTGTTTTCTTGGTTAAATTTGATTTTGTTTTCTTGACATGAAAAATGAGAAGCAGTTATGTGTTATAGATATGGGGATATTCTTTTTTTTTCTCCATAGCAAATTAAAAGGTTTGATAGACTTTACTCTTCTCAGGTAAAAAGGGCTCTTCACATTCTAGTGGTTAAGAATGAAACCCTTAAACCTCCTAGACATTTCAGTGTCATACCACCTACAGCAACATATGCTCACGTAGCTTTAATGATACAGTCATATGAGACAGGAATTTAATTTTCCTGAGAACTAAATTAATCTTATGAAATAAAACAGGGTCTGAAAATGACCCGAGTTCACAGGAAACTCTAAATTCAAAAGAGACTGCTTCAGCTTTGCTAAGATTTCATCAAGAGCCTTCTATACCAAGCATTTCTTGGGGAGTCACATATTTGGTCATGGAGCCTTGAGATCTTTTTAGGCACTAAGAAGAAGTGCTTTCTGTTGTGCAAATTCAATGAAAGGCCATGACAGACAAGAGGGCTGTAGGAAAACCTAGAAGCCATGGATTCCACTAGTTTGTAAAGAAAGGAGTAAGGTGAGATGTGCAACTGATCCAACTTTGTTCCCAGTCTGACAACAATTACTGGGCAGCTAAGAAAATCCTTGTAAAATAAGCAAAGACAGCACCTTAAGTGGAACCTAGCAGAAGCCACTTGGAAATGAGGGTTGGGTGGGGTAGAAATGGTCCCCTCTGAGTAACTCTCCTCTGTGAGAACTCCACAATATATTCAAAAAGTAGGGTAAAATATTGGCTTCACAGTCTCTTCTCCAAATTATGCATTGCAACTTTTGTGATTATTATTGTTTGCAAACTACTAAGAGGTCATATGTGAATTACTAGTCACTGAACAGCAGTATAAAAGAATATAGTCTAGCCTTAATCTGAGCTCTTCTGTTTGCTCTGTAATCTAATTCAAGGCACTTTAAAATGTTTTGGTGCCTTAGTGTATGAACACGTCACATGAGAAAAACACTCATTTACTTACCTCAAGGAGCTACCACATGGATGACTGAATCTTAAAGCACTTTGAGCTTCTCAGATGAAAAGCACTGTGGAGGCAATCACCGTAGTAGAAAACTCTCCCAGTGCCTTGGAATCCTGTCTATGTGCCTTATGTCTTAACCAGGTTTCCTTAAAACACTTCACAAGTAAAATGTGTTAGTGGCACTCCATCCCTTTATATATGTTAATTGTTTGGCACACAGATGTTTATATATTTAAAATAGTTGTAGTACTCACTACTCCAAAGTTGTTCACTAATTGTCGAATAAAATTAATGAAATGTAGCCACGATGGAGTACTTTGTGTCAAATTTAGAAAACTTTAGCTTTCTCTGAGGTACATGTGCCATAATAAAAGTTCAGTTTTTTTCCAAAATAACTAGTGTTATGTGAAACCACAGTTTTTAATTAAAAAAATACTGAAAGTATGCCACAGTGTCTACGTATTCATCTGAAGAGTACAAAGATGGAGTTTTGAGGAAAAAAGGGTCTCAATGCTATAGAAAACAAAGGTGGTTCTTAAATTGTTCAAAGGAAACATTTTAAAAATGTCATGTTTCATATATTGAAGTGAAGTTGTTAGAGGTAATAAATTATAAATACAGTAGTTCAAACATTGTTTCCTTTTTAGCATTAATTTTCTAAGCAAGTTAAAGTCGAAACACTTGAAATCTGTTATCCTCTTGTTTCAGAGGAACTGTGGAAATAGAAGCTTTCATAGAAATCTATTAACAATGATACCACCTGGGATCTTTACATAGACTACACTGGACCTTGGCCATTTTAGATTTACAACATATTTTGGTTAATACATTAGATTCAACTCATTAATATGCCTTTATATTTGGGAGAAATTAGATTATGATTCATAACTTTACAGTTCACCCAAACTCAATTCCAGGTCATGCTTGATTTTTGGTAGGGGGTTCTGTCAGACTCATAATTAAAATGATGAAAACTGTAAATAATTTCTTTCAGACTGAAAAAATATTTTAGTTTTTTAAATAAAGTGCTTTTAAGTTCAAATATTTCTTGCCCTAAACAAAACTGAAACACACTTAAACCTGAAATCTCTGTATCTTGACACACATATTTTAACAGAAAGAAATCAGTTCTGGGCCATTAATGTCCTTCAAGAGTTCAGATTGGATCTAAATTGGGTTTTGCATTACTGTCGTGCTCATGTTTGTACATGAAGGTTAAAAGAAAGAGGGCAACATCCAAAGATGACCAATAGGCAGTATGCGACGTAACGGCTGACCAGTAGCGGCTTTCCACAAGTCCCTCTCTGAGTTCAAAATCAATTCTGTGATCCAATTCCACTAAAAAGAAAGAAAGTCAAACAAAGGAATAAGTATTACAATATGTTCTATATAGATTTCACCTAGAGTTCAGAATAAAAATTTAGCCAATAGAAGTGATTCTCTTAATTATCTTTTTTTTTTCCTTTAGTGACTTCCGATTCTAAGCTTCCAGGGGAAAAAACCCCACCAAAACCCCAAAAAAACTCAACACCTGAAACAGCCTCAATAGCTCAGGATTCTATTTGGTGGAGTCCTTTCTTTCGTATGCTCAGGTCATTATGGGATAATAAAGAATAAAACAAAAAAAAATTCACACTTTGGTATCACAGAGTATATCTGGAGTAAAAAAACTGAGCTCAAATCTTAACTTTCCCACTTAATTTCTGTTCCTAATGTATAAAATAAGGAAACAGCCCTCCTGCAAAATTGGGGGCTAGGCTCATGTGCCATAATGTCTGTGGGGGTGCACAGGTCACTCAAAGGCTCCTTGTCTGGGGAGGCCCGATCCATCACCTCGCTCAGTGGTGACTTTTTGCAGTCCTAGACTCCCCACGTGGCTGCTGTCACACAGCCTGGTCCCCATGCAGTCAGCAGGGCCTCACATGCGCCTGGGACATACAAATGCTCACTAAATGTATGCTCGACAAAGAATCCACTGGGTCTCTGGGACAGGAGGAACAGTGGTGATCCTTGGGAGGGAGGATTTAATTTATAACACTGCTATTCTCAAAACAAATCAGTGAATTCAATCAAGTCTTTTTCTAAAACCCACAGAAAGTTCTTGCAATACCTATTAGAGAAAAATCAAGGCCATAAGAGAATGACAAAGGATTCATTTGAGAAGTCCTTAGACATAAAACACTTAGAAAAACAATACTTCGATCTTTAGGAATGCGTTTAAAACTGCCATTGAGCCCTATAATATTTTGAAGGAACTCTCTTAAAAACAAAAAACACTCAAATCTTTGTTCAGAGTACCAGAAAATGTGGAAAGTAAAAGATGGCAAAATCGAGGCGGGAACAAAAGTTGGGTTTTGCTTTCCTCTGAATTTGATAATTGCACATAGGAAATCATATCACTCTAGAGAAGGCTTATTTTAAATAGGTATTTTGTGACAAAATGCATACACAGTTGTTACTTTTCTACTCAACTATGCTGACAAGGAAAGTCCATGGATCTATCCATACATTTTCAGAGAAGGTTACCCTTAAGCAACAGAAATACCAATTAGGTTATAAAACACTTGTGAAATATATTGACATAGGCCATTTACAATTTTTTTAAACTGCTATTTTTCAATAAACAAATCCACAGTACATCAGAAATAGCTGAAATCCATATGTGGAAGTGTGGGGTAGTGGTGTCTGAATCTTTTTTCTTTCGTATTCCACAGGACATTTGAGTCTGACTTGTAGGCACATTCTCACACAACAGACAGGAAGATGAAAAAAGTAGGAACTGCAGTTCTCAAGCATGATGAAGAGAAGTGAAACTAGAATTAGTTATAAAGAAAAGAGGAGAAATAAGAGGAAAAACAGAAGAAATGAGAAAAATACACATTAATATCGGTGAAGACCACCAAGTTATAATTTCTACTTCAAAATGCCCCTGTAGAATGTCTTCCTAGTCTTAAGTTGAATTGTTATTTTAGAATCAAAGGAAATTTTTTTTCTCTTATATAGCGAGTATTATTTGGCTTTGACTTTGTGTCTCTGACATTTATTCTTAAATGCTTTACTGTCATGAAACACTGCCTTTCATTTCACTCAAATGCTGAATTTAATTATCACCTAAAGGCACTTTCTATCCCTCGCTATTTATCTGTAGGCTGTCTTCATCAAAATGGGAAAAAGGTAGCGGCCTCTACCCGATGAACTGGTTTTAGTCTCTCATTTTCCCTCAAAGGTTTACAACAGGCAGTCTGGCTGCTAGTGCAGCTGACCTCACATGTGTTGGTTCTACAGGTGGAGGGATGGGAATTAGGTGGGCCCAGGTCTCAGCTTCTCTCTCCCTTTTATGTAGATCACAGAATTTCCAAGGGAGCAAGGGTCTAGATGGCAGTATCATTCCTTACGGGCTGTGAGATGTGCTCTAGGCCAAAGTAGGCCCAAATCTATATGGACCTACTTTCTCATGATCAGCATATCAAAAATCGGTAGCACAACATAGCTGGAAGTTTTTTCCTAGTCTCTCTCACCAAGTTAGGTCAAAGAGAAAGGAGGACATTAAAATCATCACTTTGTCCTTCTCTCTTTTGAGTGCCTAAGGACTAGAATTCCTTGATCCACAAAGAAAAGACTGAGATCCTAAACAACAGAAAAGAAGTAAAACTGAGAACAGTCATTTTCTTTCCTTTTTTCTTTTCTTTTCTGGGGAGTCTCGCATACAGCCCTCTTTCCCTTCCTATTCCCCAAAGTGAATGTTTGCAATTCATGAAGTATGGAGGTAAAGTTTCATCAGTACTGTGCTTTCACCAGATAACTCTCTGCACAAGGTCTATCCAGATGGATACAGTATTAAAAAAATGTGTGAACAGAAAGTCAGCATCTTAGTATGAAATATGTACTAATTAGACAGGTTTCTACTGTTTTTTTTTTTTTTAAGATTTTATTTATTATTTGACAGAGAGAAACACAGTGAAAGAGGGAACACAAGCAGGGGGAGTCAGAGAGGGAGAAGCAGGCCTCCTGTGGAGCAGGGACCCGATGTGGGGCTCGATGCGGGGCTCGAGCCTGGGACTCCGGGATCATGACCTGAGCCGAAGGCAGTCGCTTAACCAACTGAGTCACCCAGGCGCCCCAGGTTTCTACTGTTTTAATGGAAACATCTTTACTTCCCTGAAGAGAATTTTTCAAGAACTTAACAGTTACCTTGGGGCACTTGGGTGACTCAGTCAGTTAAGTGTCCGACTCTTGGTTTCGGCTCAGGTATGATTTCAGGGCCTCTGCACTCAGTGGGGAGTTGGCTTGGGATTCTCCCTCTTTCTCTCCCCTCCCCTACTCTCTCAAATAAATGTCAATCTTAAAAAAAGTTACCTTATTTGTAAGTAGTAATTATGGTCATAATTGTATGATTTGTGGCTACAGGCAGACACCAAGAAAAATACTCATGAAGGAAACTGTTTTCAAGTGACTGGCAAAAGAGTCTTTCGTAATAAAAAAGATCACGCTGAGTTCTTGTTGGTAAATTATGTCTTCTTGTTTTTGTGCTGCTTCAGCGCAGCTATACATTTCATGTGGTTAGCTGTTTGACATTTAAGAAATATTTACATTTTGTGAACTATTATAATTACAAATATATTTAAGAATATTCTCCAACTGTCCTTTATTTGAAAAAAACAAAAACTCTAAAATGAAGTTCATAATCAGTTTTCATATCTGCCAAAGTAATTTCCCAACACTAATCTTTCCTGAAAGATACTCAAAATACCTCATATTGTTTGATAACAGATGGGCTTTACTGGTAAATATAGGCTCTATGGGTAGGTAAATTTTGAATATAAAAAACTCCAGGAGTTGGCCAGATTTGTTGGACCCTCTACAATCTGGTTTAAGAAACTTTTCCAATAGTATTTAGAACTATTTCCTTCCATTCAACTATCTTCTGGTTCTCTCTATATCCTGTGCTTTGCTTATGCTGTTTCTCCTCCTGAAACATCTTTTCACCTCTGCATGTCCAAACCTGTACCTTTGTTATGTGGCTCATCATAGTCTCCCCCATACTACAATTATTCATGTAGTTATCTACCTCCCTACTAGAATATATATTTTCTCTAGAAAATATTTAATTTCCACACCAGCATTTAACGTCTTTGTGGGCAGTACTGAAGTCTGTTTCACTTTGGTATCTTTTCTAGTTACTAGCCTGGTACCTTGGTTCATGGTAAGCCTTTAATAAACAATTGCTAAATGAAAAAAAGCAGAGGAAGAGAAAGAGAAGCCATATACATATCATTATTTGAATCAGTTTGGTGTAGTTTTGATTAGTGGTGTAGTTGCCTGGATGGCAGGGATGATTTTAAGATGGTAGCTATAAGGGCTACTTGAATGCAGGATCAATGAATGGATTAATTTTCCTTCATCCAATTAAATATGCAAAAAGCACAAGTCAAATAATTTCTTCATGGATTTGACTATTTACATGAGCAGGGGCAAGAGACAGCACTTATATAAGATCATTCCTTGAGGGAAATTCATGAAATTACAGCAACACAAACTGTTGCTAGGGAGCAAAAATCCCCAAATCAGTTTGTTATTATTAAAATACTGTTTTGGAATTTTTATCAAGACAGAGGTCTCTTTTTCTTTGAAAATAGAAAAAGAAGTATGGGATATTAGTAATTAAATCGAGAAGTTGTAAAATTAGCTGTGGTTAAAAATCCAAGGACAAACCTATAACATATTTTTTGTTAAAGGCAAATACAGTATTAAAAAAAAAAGAAAGAGAGGAGCTGTGGGAAAAGGAATGAAAGTTAATGATAAAAGTGATTTTAAACTAAGATTAATCCTTGGGGATACATTTAGAATCTGCTGCAAATTAAGAGACTGAAAATATCTCTTACATTTAAAAATACTAATTTTTCAAAGCAACCCTACCCCTCTTAAAGAAGATTAAATATTTGTGTTGAAACCAGGTACCAGTAGCTCTGGCACACCTACAGCCCTAAGGAGTAATGTTACTGACACCTGAAATAACTGGGAATGATTACATTTCTTACACTATGAAACCATTTTATATCTAAATGTCTTGCATGAGAAGAACAGTGAACCTCTTTGAAGCCTTCAGGACAATAAAAGAAAATGGTCTTATACTTGTCTTCCCTCCCTGTAAGGTTCCTTCTTTGTAGGAAGGTACAGAGTATTATTTTAGCACATTAAGCAGCTAATCCAAACTTTGGTTTCAGGACCACTGCTACTTAAGAACAGAAAATACAGGAAGAAAATACATAAAAAATAGTCTACAATGTGACATTCAAGCTGATCTCATAGAAGAATTGATGCATAGTATTCTGAACGCTATTCCTGACATATACCATACCGAGGGTATTATCTTTATTCTGCATTACATTTTCCGGAAAAAGAAGTTGTGGGAGATTAAAGAACGATTCCTGAAGTCTGAAATCTGTGAAAAAAAAAACACAAGATGCTGTAAAGTGTTGGCTGATGGTTACAAAGGGCCATCAATGATGTAGTGGCCAAAAGTTAGAATACTACTCCCAAATATGCTGATTAAACCTAGCATACATAAAGAAGTACACACTTTGGTTTTTATGAAGAACCCTTTCATAGAAAATGTAAGTGTAATTAACTTTGCAATACAATGTCATAATCTGTTAGCACCCAGATATCCCCCAAATTTATAGCTCATATAAGTTCTAACATAGAGGCAAAATGTGCTAAAAGAAACATTTTTTTCATAATGTGTTTCAAACACAGGGGAGTACAAGAAATGGAACCATAAAACTATTGTATATAAACTTGGACTTTTCAAAAGAAATGAAGAATAGCTACCTAAGATGCTTCAACTTGATGACACTAAAGTGGTTTCAGTGGACAACACACACGTACTCTCCAAAGACAGAAATCCTGATTGATTCATGAATTCAAAGTCTGTGTCCATCTTACCCTCAAAAAGCAAGAGAATCAAAGTCTGTAGCTTCGGAATAAAGGTTATCAAGAAGAACCGAGGCAATCAATGTGAGCAGAAAGGAAGGAAGCCAGAATCACCTAATCACAATGATCAAATTCCAGAAAGAAGACTTAAGGAAGAAAATCTGTATGATTTCCAAGATACAGCAAGTATGACATAAGGAATGTCTAAATCAGGATTACATAGAAAAGTGTATTACTGAAGCGAGTCTAAGAATTAGTAAGACAAACCTTGGGAATTTGATTTAAAAGGTGGAATTCTATACTAGTTTAATTGTAATAATTACACAGATGTCTACAGATAAACATATGTTAACTAAGAGTCATGATTAGTTCATATTTAGTGGAGTCTATAGTTGACAAAGAATTTACCATTAGGACTGATGAAGAATTTATATGCAAGAATAACAAAAAGTGTATTGTTAAGGTATCAAATGATGCTAAGCATCTAACTGTTGTCCTGAAAGAAGAAACAGATTTCTCTATTATTAATTTTGAAGTTACTATGTTAAATAGAAAAAGACCTAAAAAAAAAGCTTCTCTTGGATCCTATAGGTTCCCTCTTTATGTCTTCATTACCCTTTCTTGGGGGCATTAACATTACAAGGAATTGTGACTTTTTACCTGCCATCTTACACAATTCTTTGAAAGTATTTTTCCTCAGAAGCTTAGAGTTTTGACTTCTGCATGTCACAATAGAATTTCGTATTTTTATAGTCACATTTCTGATATTAAATAGAAGTGAAAACTTAAGTCAGCAATATTATAGGAACTTATGTAAGAGATTAAAAAAATGAATTCTGTACAAACATCAAACTCTAAAGTGAATTTTCTAGGCCGTGTTCAAAAGGCTTACAGTTATAAAATTTTCAGTACTTAGAGTGGGTCATAAATAGGATTAAGATAAAAAAAAAATGTTACTGGGGGGTGCCTGCGTGGCTCAATTGTTAAGCATCTGTCTTTGAAGGATGAAGGAGATTTTGAGCAGAGAAGGGAAGAAGGCAAGAACAAAATCATAGGGGCACCTGGGTGGCTCAGTCGTTAAGCATCTGCTTTCAGCTCAGGTCATGATCCTGGAGTCCTGGGATCGAGCCCCGCATGGGGCTCCCTGCTCAGCAGGAAGCCTTCTTCTCCCTCTCTCAGTCCCCCTACTTGTGTTCCCTCTCTTGCTGTGTCTCTGTCAAGTAAATAAAATCTCCCCCCCCCCCCAAAATGTTTCTGGTCCAAACTGGAATGTCAAGGATAATTCCTTCTGCAATGGGGTTGACTGTGGAGAAAGATCCAGCCTCTAGGACTGCCATACCTGAGCTTCCTTTTTAAGTACGTTTTATGGATGGCAGTGGATGCTGGTCATTTTAAAATTCAGACAGCAGACACAGCAAGAAAATAAGGTTACAGGTATCTGAAATAAAATCTGCTTAAACATTTACTGACAAAGGAAGTTTTCTGCTTGTTGTAGTTACAAAAAGCAGCTAGTTTGAGAATTCACATTTCCTTATGTAAATCAATAGAAAAATAGGACTTATTAGTCTAATTTTAATGGACACTTAAAAATAAGGTTCAAATTTCGACTCTTAGAATTAAATACATACTAAATGTATACGAGTTCCAGAACTATTCAAGATTTTAAACCTTAGAAATCTACTGGAAAAAATGAAATAAAGCTCCATGGTAATGCTAAGTCCAGTGTAACTATGCATTCATGCACTCATTTCTTGAATATCTACTTTTGCTAGGTAGCTGAGATAGGACTGAAAGCCATACAGTCCATCCAATACAATAATATGAGCTTGAAAGTCTTATGATTTGGCTGGATGAAGGGAACGGTGGAATTAGCAGCAGGATAGTTTTGGCATAGTAGCTTTTAAAAAGTATCAAGAGCATACACAGCATAGCATAGGTTTGAAGCAGTTAAATGAATTTTTAAGGCCATATTTAAAAAAATCTACTTTATAAAAATCAGGGGGTGCTTACCTTAAAGAAATTTGTTTTATACTTGATGTTTAAGACCCCTTTGCCACCAGGCCCTAATTATTAATGCTCTTAACTATTAATTCACCAATACAGAGAGTAAAACTGCATTTACCTGAGAATTATACTTAAAAATATAATCAAAGGAAAGTATTTTTCTTTAAAAGCTAACTTATGCTTTAGATTTTAGAGTTGACTGCTCCTTTCAGTATCTTAATCCTCTCTGTCCTCAAGTTGTGAGAGAGATGGTATAAACGTAAGGAAAGAAGTGTATGGACTAACATGCAGAATCCAGAAAGCCAGAACTGCTGTGTGGAAGGGTCTGCGTTGCTACAGTGGTTGTGGGAAGCGAGGCAATTGGTTTCTTCTCATCTTCTATTGAGTCTTTCGATGCCTCAGATGACTGTGATGTAGATGAACGTCCAAATCTTGAAAACAACATTCCTCCAAGGCCCTTTCCAATACTAGCGGCCCCTGCATTTCACAAAACAGGGCAGTCAGTTTGTTGAATTATACCACATACCAAGCTAAAGAGCACCATCCATAGAGCCAACTGGCAGAGGAGCCAAGCCCTAGTCATATTTTTCCAGGGTGGGAACACAGGAAAACTGCAATTTATATCATAGGTTTCTAAGTAAAAATGGTGTTGAATAGAATGAGAGTTGTACAATCTGTAGGAATAGAGCCTAGAAAAAAAGGAATAAAGATTCTATTTTATTCAAGTGATCATTGTTTAAAGACTTTATTTATTTGACAGAGAGAAACACAGGTAGAGAGGGAACACAAGCAGGGGGAGAGAGAGAGGGAGAAGCAGGCTTCCTGCTGAGCAGGCAGCCCAACGCGGGGCTCGTTCCCAGGTCTCTGGTCTCCGGGATCATGACCTGAGCTGAAGGCAGTCGCTTAACCAACTGAGCCACCCAGGCGCCCCTCAAGTGATCATTGTTTAATCAAGTATTTGGTAAGATTAAAAACTTTAATAACAGAACCCATGCCATTGACATGAGCATATATTTACTACTGATATGCTTTACTACTAAAATTAGTGAATATTTTATAAAAAGCTATCATAAACAATCTGTATGACAAAGTGAAGTATCAATGAAAAGCCTATTTACAGTGCCATCTTGTGGCATTTTTTATTAAGACAACCCGTCACCAATGGACCAATTCAAGCAGCACATAATTGAGCTCCAGCCCAATACCAAACATGGTGGCTGGTACTGGCGATCATTTAAAGAGAAATTAAATATTCTGTTGCCTCCAGGATGGACACGGTTTGAGAGACATGAATCAGAGAACTGGTTGCCAGGGGCACCCTTGGAACTCAAGTATTCCCTCATTTTACAGATGAGGAAGCAGACTATTAAAAATGATGCGACTTACCCAGGATCTCACAGTAGGTGGCAGGGCTAAGATTAAAATGAAGGCTTTGATTCCCAGACCTTCTCTTGTCTATCCAGCTACCTTATAGTCTAAAACTACAAGATCTGATTTAATTAGGGAACCTTTCGAGCTTTTGGCTCTCAATATGAACAGTGAGAGGGTAGTTAATTCTAAACATAGGGATTAAATATTGGATGTTTTGTAATAGAGTATTTTCAAGAACCCCAAATTTAATACCTAAGAAAGTACTTATATTTACTGATAAGAAAAACTTAAGAGAAATTACCCAATATACTTGCTTTGCCTATATTTGTTATAGATTCCCCGTAGTGTCGGCGGGACAAGACTGGTGAGGTCACAGGGCTTGGTATTGTTGAAATGCCTTCATTCTCTGAAACTGAGGTAGGTTCTTTTGCTGGATGGAGAAAGCTTGGCTTCATATACTCATAAGGTAGAGGGTTGGAAGTATTATACCAGTGGATCTGGACAGGTGAAATATTGCTGTAGTGTTTCAGTATTAATGGTTCTAATCTATAAGCCTTGATTAAAAAAAATTAAAAAAAGACAACATTAATAAGGCACAATGCTTGGATTTTACTAAACTGTTTATTCTTATTCTATTGCATGCTCAGCAGACCTTAGGGAACTTAAAAAAAAAAACAACCCTGGTGTTTCTAACATGCATTCCTATTTGTTTACTGTTAATAACATGTAATTGGTCTAATTACATATCCTTAATGATGAGGTTATAAAAAAACCAATTAGCATTGGTTTAAGCTAACAGTGCCCATTAATTTGTTTTTCAGAGAAACAGATTCATTTTTATTATGTTCTGATATCATCTAACAATTAGATTTATGTTTGTTTCACCAACAAAGCTGAAGCAGTAAACAGTAAACTAGAACATGAAAAATAAGGTCAATCTGTAGTATTTTAGGAGCTCTTAGTAAGCTCTATTTTCAAAAAGATTAACATAGTAACAGGAAAAATTAGATGCTGATACAAGACCTTTTGTCTAACGTGGAGAAGGGATGACAGAGCAGAAAAGGCAATGAATGGATGTGGCCAATTAGAATTAGAATTCCCCAAGTCCACATTCTGGCCTCTGTCGCTTCTTAACTGTATGACACCTGCCAAGTCAAAAGCTCTCAGAGACACCATTTCCTGAGCTATAGGAAGGAGATTAAGGTCTCCTATCTCACAAGGATGTTGGGAAGAACTCATAACGTTTGTAAATACTGCCTAGCACAGTTCTGACATAAATTTATTAAAAAAAACTTTACTTGAAAAAGTCATAAGAAATCTATAAAATGAATAATAAAAATAACTTAAAATAATACAATGACTTTGGAGCCCCCCTTTATAATATAACAAAGTTAAGATTATACCTAGGACAGGGTATACTATGAAAAGGCTCGGAGTTCCCCTATGAACTCAAGTTCACTTTCAAGTTGTAAGGCACTGAGTAAAATGAATTTTTATTAATGAAATACTGAATGTCTAGCTGGTGGTTTTCACATATATTTTACTTAATACTAACAACCTTATGAGGTAAAATATTATAACTGCATCATACAGACAACAAGCAATCTCAGGAAAGACTTGGCCAAGACTGTGCAGTCTGTATTTGAATCTAAGACTAGTTTCCAACTCAGTGAAATTTATCTAATAAATATAGCATTTCTGATTCTTTAACATATAGGACATTTTCTAAAATTCTTGTATTTAATCAATGCTATATTTACTTGATACTAAAGATCTTTTAAAAGACAAAGCTGCTTTTCTGAGAATGAATGCTGTTTAAAATGATTTGTTTTACATTTAGTTATACCTAGCCTTGTCCCCAAAAAAACCTTTTTTTTTAAAAAGATTTTATTTATTTATTTATTTATTTGACAGAGAGAAACACAGCGAGAGAGGGAACACAAGCAGAGGGACTGAGAGAGGGAGAAGCAGGCTTCCCGCCGAGCAGGGAGCCTGATGTGGGGCTCGATCCAGGGTCTCCAGGATCACGACCTGAGCTGAAAGCGGTCGCTTAACAAATTGAGCCACCCAGGCGCCCCCCTAAAAGGATTTAAGGAAGCATTTTTCTCATCTAAAAATCCTATTTGGTATTAAATGTCCACCTAGATGCAAGCTCACTGGAGTGTTGATATTAAAAAATTATTAACAGTATAAACATAACAGAAAATATAAGACCTCAAATTTTATAATCCTACCAGGCTAAAATAAATTCATCCATCTTTTCATGTTTAACACATAATATTCAAATATTTGCATTTCTAAGGGGACCTAGCAGACACATTTCAATATTGTAGCATGCTTTCTTCTTTGAGAAAGAAGAATTTAAAGTGGGATTTCAAAATTTATGGTTGCTGGGTTACTGGTATCAAAACTGGTTATGGTTTGACAGTTGCGAAGACTCTTGTTTTGGGTATTAACTGTCCAGAGATAATATTTTTCATTATGCTCTTACGCTTTATTTAAACAGATCATCTCTAAGGTATTTCCTGAGCCCTAAATTAATGAAAACACAAATGTCTTAGAAATGTGAATCTATGAAAATACAATCACATAAACGAATTCATTTCTCATTAGTTCAGTTGTACCTTGCAATATTTCTTAGAGGGTCTTTAAGAATGATTTAATATTGAGGGAAAAACATCTATAACTGCAACTCACCACTGGATCTGTTGGATGAAAAATATTCAGTAACCGGTTACAAATTTCTCTGGGCAGAATATGGTCTTGACTTCCGGTGTTCCCTGGGCGGATGCCCCGCAATGCCAAGAAAACTGCTAGTGGGGATCCCATGCAGAAGAAGTTCTCAACCTAAAATGATAGTTATGTTAAAACTGGTGAAGTGTTTTTCAGCAGAATTTTGGCATAACATAATACACAGTAAAAATGCAAATAATAAAATTATCTTCAAATAGAAGTCTCTTTTTCATGAGCTTGGTACAGATGGTATCTGCATTATTTGTTCAACATATGCCAACCATTAATTATCCTGAAAATCTATTTTCAGAAGCAACTTCATTTTCCTTAAATTGAACAGAAAACAAAGAATGAGAAGGAGGAGGAAGCGCTTCCTAGTTTCACTGAGCTACTGTTTTGTGGTTAATATTCGAGGTGCTGTGAACTCTATAAAGACCACCAAGGCAGGGCTTCTGCACTCAGAGTTTACAGCCCTATGCGGGAGGCAGAATAAAATAAATGAAGAGGGGGAAAGACTGCTATAAGAGAGTAAAGAAATGAATAATTCCAACAAAGAAGCCTTTCTCCCCCCACACTGTGTGAAGTTTTTTCCTTTTAATTCCAGTATAATTAGCAATGTTTATTAAGTTTCAGGTGTACAATAGAGTGATTCAACAACTGTATACATAACTCAGAGCTCATCACAGTAAGTATCCTCTTAATTCCCTTTGCCTAGTCCTCCCATCACCCCCGCCCCCACCTCTCCTCTGGCAACTGCCAGTTAGTTCTCTGTATTTAAGAATCTATTTGTCTTTGTCAATTTGTTTTGTTTCTTAAATTCCACAAATGAGTGAAATCATAATGGTATTTTTCTTTCTCTTATTTCGCATAGCATAACACCCACTAGATCCATCCATGTTGTTGTAAAAGGCGAGAATTCTTTTTTATGGCTAATATTCCATGACATGCATGTATATCTATATATACATACACACATACATATACATATCACATTGTCTTCATCCATTCATCTATTGATGGACATTCATGTTTTTTCCATAATTTGATTATTGTAATAATGCTGCAGTAACACAGGGGTACATATCTTTTCAAATTAGTGTTTCTGTATTCTTTGGGTTAGTACCCAGCAGTGGGATTACTGGATCATATGGTAATTCTATTTTTAGTATTTTGAGGAATCTCCGTACGGTCTTCCACAGTGGCTGAACCATTTGCATTCCTACCAATAGTCCATGGGGTTCCTTTTTTTCCATGTCCTCACCCACACCTGCTGTTTCTTGTGTTCATTTTAGCCTTTCTGACAGGTGTGAGGTGGTATCTCACTGAGGTTTTGATTTGTGTTTCCCAGGTGGGGAGTGATGTTAAGCACCTTTTCATGTGTCTGCGGGCTATGTGTATGTCTTCTTTGGAGAAATGTCTGTTCATGTCTTCTGCTACACAGGAAGAATCATTCACCTTGGTGATAAAAGGTAAAAAGATTTCTACATTTGGGGCTAGATCATTGGGGCCAGAAAGGAGGACATTTTAGATTGATAGAATCACTATGAGCTAAAGCAGAGGCAGGAGAGAATCTGTCTCAATTCAGAAAATAGAAATAGTTAGATATAGTTGAAAAATTGGATGTCAGAAAAATGTAACTTAGAATAAGAATGTATAGAACCTTGACTATTTGACTAAAATAAGTAGGACTTAACCAATTTTATAGGTAGTAAAGAAGAACAGAATTTGACTCATGTTTTAAAAGGTTAGTAAACCTGGCAGTACTGTGTGGATGAACTGGAAAACTGAGAGTTCGGTGACTCAGAGATAAGTTAGGAAACTACTGAAAGTACTTAGGCAAAAGATAATTTGAACCTGGCAAGGACAAGATGTTCCATTCAGAAATGGAAACGGGAGAGGAAAGGGTGAAATCAATATGACTGAATGGAGATGGGGATGAGGAATGAGTCAGAAGCAAGCTACAAGCTTTGGGTCTGGCTGCCTGGGAAGAGAATGGTTCCATTTACTGCAAGAGGAAACTCTGAGTAAGTCCTGCTTTTGCTCATATTAAGTTTGAAGTATCTGTAACATATCAAATGGGCTCACACACTCCGTAGCAAAAATGCCTTATGCTTTGGTCAGGTGTTCCACTGATGTTTGTTAAACTGCTACATCCCTGGGATGAATGACTTTTCTTTATGATTGGTATGCAGTTTCACAGACAAACATACTGAGTAATTATTCTAGGAGTAATGACTGCCTTAGTGATATCTATATCCATCAAACAACTTTAAAGGTGAAAAAGAGCTTCAGACATCTAGTCTAACCTCCTTGTCCAGAGAAGAGTAAACAGATGAATTAGAGATTTTTAAAATTTGGCTGAATTTACATAACCAGTTAGCAGCAAAGCTTCAGGATCAGAAACTCCAGACCCAGTATTTTTCAATAGTTTGTTTTTAAGTTCAGAGGTCACCTATAACAGATCTAACACCTGTATTCTTTTTTTTTTTTTTTTAAGATTTTATTTATTTGACAGAGAGAAACACAGCCAGAGAGGGACCACAAGCAGAGGAGTGAGAAAGGGAGAAGCAGGCCTCCTGCCGAGCAGGGAGCCCAATGTGGGACTCTATCCCGGGTCTCCAGGATCATGACCTGAGCCAAAGGCAGTCGCTTAACCAACTGAGCCACCCAGGTGCCCCTAACACCTGTATTCTGAAAGTAAATCCATCTAGTCTGTTCCTCTTAGATCTCTGGAGTCCTAAATATTTGCCAATTCATCAGTTATTCCTTCTTAAATTTCAGGTTTATGTAATTTTTCTCCATGAGTAATTAAATAACAATTAAAATCCATATTATTAGATGACATATGACTATGTTTTAAAAGAATACACAGTTATAGTGTATAAGTTCTAATGATACTGAATTTTGAGAACCTAAATACTTGGTAGATCATACTCAACTCTCCAGTAAAAAACCCAGGACTTGTAATATAAGAGTTTACTTTTTCTATCAGATTAATTCTACACATTTAACACACTGATCATATTTAATAATGGTGGCAGAAATGGAACTCAAATTCCAGGTGGAGATGACTCCAAAGACCATGCTCATATGGTTTTTAAATATAAGTTATAATTAAATTTAAAAAGAAAACATTGTAAGTCATAGAGATAGGTTCAGTAAGAAAATTCTTACTGCTTTAAAAAACATGTCTGCATCATTTCATTACTTAACCTGGATATTAAGTTCTTGTGATAAATAAATTTCAATATAATACACTATCCCTGGGTATATATTCAAAAGGAAATGAGTATTAGGGAACTTATGACATGCTCCATTTAACACTGCAAACAAGTTCTCTGCTATTCAGTACAGGCTGTGTCCTTTCCAAGAGTCAGGTCAATGTCCACATCTCTGTGTCATTCTTTATTCTTCTAAACCACTGCTTTCAACAGCTCCATTCTGATGCTCAAAAACCCTGAAAAGTTTCCCACAGTCCAGTGAAATACAAGTTCTTTATTTCTGGCTTTTCCCATTATCCCAAAGCCCATTGCCCAATTCTCTGCATTTTAGCTAAACTGTTCTGCCTGCCCCAAACTAACCACATACATCCCCATCTCGTGTTTTTGTCATATAATTTCACTGAATGAATGCCAGCTTTCCATCCCTAAAATCATCGATTATGCTTCTGCTTATTTTTCTTATCAGCCACAACTAGCTGGTTACTAAGGCTTGTTAACTCTAAATGCTAAATATTTCCCAAATTTCTCTTTTTCTCTTGTATTTGAAATTATTTCATGTTTCTTGCAGATACTATGAAGTCATACTCCTCCACACCTTTGTTATGCCATTTCTTTTACACAGAATAGCGTTTCTCCTTTCCTCCACTTGGCAATTTATTGAGATCAAGTACAAACGTCATTCCTTTGTAAATCTTTCCAGGCAAAATTAAAACCCCTCTCTTGTGTATCTATCATTCTATACACTGCTAATAGTACCAATAACACTGTGTTACATTTCTGAGGGCTGGGAACCATCTTGTCCATTCTTTCCCTTGTAAAACCTCCAAATTAGCAGTGTCCAACACACAGTATGTGCTCAACATACATTCATTTGAAAGAAAAATTTAGATCTCACTTGAATGCTAATGTCATGCTTCAAATGATATTTGAAAAGAAACTGAGATAAATAATGAAAATATCATCTCTTTCCTTACCTCAAATTTTTTTTTTTTTAAAGATTTTATTTTTTGATAGAGAGAAACACAGCTCGAGAGGGAACACAAGTAGAGGGAGTGAGAGAGGGAGAAGCCGGCTTCCTGCCAGAGCAGGGAGCCCGATGTGGGGCTCGATCCCGGATCTCCGGGATCATGACCTGAGCCGAAGGCAGTCGCTTAACCAACTGAGCCACCCAGGCGCCCTCCTTACCTTAAATTTTAAGGCAGGTGTTTGTGTCATGGATGATGCCTTCAATCCATGTAGTCGTTCTTCTATTTCTTTCAGCCTAGGAAGCAGTATGAGATTATGTACTGATATTTATACTTCTAATTTCATAAATATTAGATATTCATTAGTTCACTAAAGAAAATGATGACCCATTATCTAATCCCTCAAATTAATCCCTATAGACAGTATTTAACAAATGCACCTGCTACAGTCTGTAAATGTTTATGAAATGATTAGTAAAACTAGCCCTACTCTTCATAATAGCTGCTGTTAATAACTTTTTGGAAGGATCCTTCAGAAATATGTGAGGCAAATACAAGCATAGATACATCTTGAAAAAAAAAACCACACCAAATGTTCATACCATATACACTGTTCTATGACTTTTTTTCTACATTTAATAACGAATCTTGGAGGCCTTTTCATTTTGTTGTCTCCTGATCTACTTCAATCTTTGTAACAGCTATGTAATGTCCTTCATACAAATCAACCACAGTGTATTAATCCTTCTCTACTGATGAACGTTTGGGTTATTTCAATTTTTTTCCCATTATGTTCTGTATCTACTTACATTTAATAAAGAAAACTAATTTATTTTAAAAGGTGCAGTTCATTTTCTAAACCTTTTTTTCTTTTTTTAAACTGGATTTTTTTTTTTTAATCTCAAATGCTGCTCTGGGGCTTGCTTATATTTTCTTTCAAAACTATTAATTATTCTGACACTACAATATGTATCTAGCCCATGGTACTTAATAATATTCTAGATGAAATCCTAAGACAACTTCTGTAAGACTAAAACAAATCCAAGGCTTCCTGAATAAAAGTTTTAGCCAACTAAATTGGTTGTTTTATATGATGCTAACTATCAAAAATCAGTGACTTTTCATTATTCCACTAGACTTGATGGGCTGCATCAAGAGGACAAAGAATAGAGCATGTAACTACATATGAAGACAGGAATGTGTTAAAGAATTATAAGGTAGTATCAGGAAGGTCACAAGTGATCAAGTAACTGTAAATCTGTGAAAAAGTTATTTTCCAAGGAAAAAGGATTTTAAAATTATTTTCAGAATAATGAGACAAAGGCCCGTCTCTAAGATTCATAAAAACTATGAAGGACTATAAAAACTGGTAAACATTTTCAGTAAGGATTCTGTGTGGTGACTCAGCTTGGAATAAGTTTTATATTTCACTCCTAATAAACTGTGAAGAATAGATAGAAGGAAAAAGATGATGATGACAAAACTTATTTTGTGCTACTGGAACACACATGTAATTAGCATGAAAATTAACAAAATGGTTTCTAGCTGGTTAGACATGTTATCTAATAATCTTCACACTCCAAATAATATATTTTTCCTTATCATGAAAATCTCACAGTATTCTCATAAGAAGTCCAGGAATTCCCTAAAGACTTAAAATGCTTTGAAAGGACTAGGGTATTTTACCGTCGCTTTGTTATATACAGCTCATCCAGCAGATGTCGCTCTTCATAGCTCATCCATCGTTCATCAGGCAACTCTTCTTCCTTCTGCAGCAACTGTTCATAGAGTCGAACTGGATTCCAGCCAGTCATTATATCATAAGTGATAACACATCCCAAAGAATGTGACACTATTGAGACTTTACCCCCTTTTTCTTCAAAGTCTGGATTCCGAGAACAGAAAAGGGAATATAATCGATTCAGCTCTTGCTGAAGGCCTTTAACTAGCTGTTTGAAATAAGAAAACATTATCATATTAGAGTAGTCACTGACTTCGTTATAAACTTTATTTCTAAATTCAAATACATTAAGAAGGAAAACAAACATTACTGGCCAAATATACCTAGGTCACTAAAATTAACTCAGGTGCTTCAAAACTTTGCAGAAAATGAAGAGAAGTATACATAACATGTAATCCATCTCATTACTAAAGAATAAAGGCAGATATACCCACCTAGATCTTTTCACAGTCCTTAAAACACCTATATGAACCAGCAGTTTCATAGGTCAAAAAAAAAAAAAAGTTCCTGGGCGCCTGAGTGGCTCAGTGGGTTAAAGCCTCTGCCTTCGGCTCAGGTCATAATCTCAGGGTCCTGGGATCAAGGCACATCAGGCTCTTTGCTCAGCAGGGAGCCTGTCACCTCCTCTCTCTCTGCCTGCCTCTCTGCCTACTTGTGATCTCTCTGTCAAATAAATAAATAAAATCTTTATTAAAAAAAAAAGTTCCATGCAGATTCCAGTAAGTTTTCCAGAGAGCCCCTACAAATTTTTTCTTCATTGCAACTTACTCATGTGCTATTGTGAATTTTTGTACCTTGTAGTTTTAAGCTATAGTGAGTTTTAAAGAATATCTGAGTTTATGCTAACAGCTGTGGCAAAATATATATTATTTCATTATGCATTTAGATAAGAGTAATGTAATGAAAGGCCACTGTATGATTGAAGAAAAAGCTAATGTTGATCTACTTGATACTCTAACATTCTAAGTTGGCAATATGGGGATGAGTTAAAAAGTTGTTTTGGGGCGCCTGGGTGGCTCAGTTGGTTAAGCGACTGCCTTAGGCTCAGGTCATGATCCTGGAGACCCGGGATTGAGCCCCATATCAGGCTTCCTGCTTGGCGGGAGGCCTGCTTCTCCCTCTCTCAGTCCCTCTGCTTCTGTTCCCTTTCTTGCTGTGTTTATCTCTGTCAAATAAATACATAAAATCTTAAAAAAAAAAAGCTGTTTTATGTGGCTGCAAAGCAGGGCTTTTTAAGGTGTAAGGTTAGTAATGTGGGAAGTATCTTAGTCATTTTTCATGGTAAAATTGCTTCCTTTGAAATTTAGCTTTAACAAATATTAACCGAAATACTCCATAAAGTCAGAAAAACATTTGTTACCCAATCCATACTGGGCCCTGACCTGAGTTTTAAGGCAGTCCTCTCCTTGTCTTATTCTTGCTTACTACTATTTATTTGTAAATTTCCTGCTTAATATTAATTGAATTCGGGCGCCTGGGTGGCTCAGTTGGTTGAGTGACTGCCTTCGGCTCAGGTCATGATCCCGGAGACCCGGGATCGAGTCCCACATCGGGCTCCCTGCTCGGCGGGAGGCCTGCTTCTCCCTCTCTCAGTCCCCCTGCTTGTGTTCCCTCTCTGGCTGTGTTTCTCTCTGTCAAATAAATAAAATATAAAAAAAAAATATATTAATTGAATTCATTTCAGGACTTCTTAATATGCCAGCTGCTACTCTGACATACAAATATCACGTGTTACTCCTGTTTTTGGTCTTGTTATTTCATCTCAAGAGGCAACTAGCCTCCACTAGATTTTACTGAAACTTTTCGACCTGCTGACATTAACTGAAATCATTTGAGCATTCATGCTTGGCAGGATTAGCAGTGACATGAATGAAGGCATGGTGCTCTCTTTTGATTGTTGGCATCACAGACTATACAATGCAATAGTGAGGTCTGCTTTAAGCTACTGAAAGCATGTGTTGGCTATGATGAAATATATTCAGCCAATGAAGGAAGAGGAGGATAGGAGGAGCTGCTAGCATGTGGAAGGGTGATAAGCTGCCTTTTTTCTAGAGAGAAATGCAAAGGCTTTACTTTAACTGGACATTTTAATTTTTTTCTTGGGAAAAGCCAACTCCAACTTTCAAAGTGCATCAGAATCACATGAAGGGCTTTTTGTCAAAGGCAGCCTGTTAGATTCCAATCTGGAGGGTTTGATTCAGCACATCTGCATACCACATTTTAGGAACTACTGTACTGCCTTAGTGGCAATGCAATGCATATAAAAACTTTCTAAGACATGGGTTGTGGATAATTCCAGCCAATATAGTTTAAGGAGTATGCAGTGCGATACGAATATTACAGGGCTCTGTTCAAAGGGAGCTATAGTGTAATGCTTTGGACTTAGCTTTGACAAGAATATCAAGTAACCCTTAAAATTTGTAATTTTCTTGATTTATAGTCTACATGAAAGGAGGTCCAGAAAAAGCTAACATATAGTCAAGCTAAATTCCTTCAAAAGCAACATTTGTTAACAGCTTTCACTTTTGAAGTCCTTGATTTTAAGACTCACACCATGTAAATCTAGACATACTAAGACATATACGTAAGTATTCTGGCAAAAGGTATCCAATCTTTTTGTTTTAAAATACCACCCTCCCTATTGAAATTTAAAAATTAAAAAAAGGGAAAATACCAGCATCTCTACCAGTATTGACTTATTTCGTATGAAAAAATTTTGAAGCATTTCTCATTATACCCAATACTTCAGTAATCATATACGGAAAACAAAACAAGGGTAAATACCAAGACAGAGAAAGTCTATTGGATGTTAAAATATTTCACCATGGAATGAAACACAGAATGGACAGTTTTTCTTTTTTTCAGATTTTATTTATTTATTTGACAGAGAGAAACAGAGCTAGAGAGGGAACACAAGCAGAGGGACTGAGAGAGGGAGAAGCAGGCTTCCTGCAGAGCAGGGAGCCTGATGTGGGGCTCGATCCCAGGTCTCCGGGATCATGACCTGAGCTGAAAGCAGTTGCTTAAACAACTGAGCCACTCAGGCGCCCCAAGAATGGACAGTTTCTGAAGAGATAATGCTTTCATTTGTTTTAATAATCATATACTTGAACAGAAGTGGTCTTCATGTTTCCTTATTAGAACATACCTAGATATAGTAATATTTTTAATCTTTGCCCATAGCTTACATATACTGGAATGCTTGTGTTCCAAAACATTATGATTTTGAAAGCCAAGTTAAAGTAGTTGTGCACTACTTCCAAATGCTTTTATAAATCATCCTGTCAGCTGCAAAAGGAGAACTCCACCTCTATTTTGTGTCCGCAAAGTTTACACTAACTAGAGGTTTTTTTCTCCTTCTCCTCGTTGATCCAATTATATTCTCCCAGCTACATCTCTTTGTGACCAAGTATATTCATTTGAGATATATGAACCAAGATTAATGATATGCCCTGAATATTAATTTTATTAGCTCTACAATATTATCTAATCAAGTCAGCTAACCTCGTACATGGCAGGCAATTGGTAACTTTTCAAAGGCTTAAGAGTTTTTAATTTTCACAACTGCTGCTTAAAAGTTAAAATTTATGAAGAAAATCGACCCAAAAGGAAGAAGCTAGCAGTTTCAAGAGAGATTCCAAACTGACAAAGTATGCCTGAAGACTATCAGTAGTCCTTTGTCCTTCTCTCTGCTTCAGGAAATTTTAAGGAGAAAAAGTGATTTAGAGAGTTTTATTAATATCCATCAATTGATCGATTTTCAAGAAGCCATGACCACTCTCTTTAAAATTCTTGATTTTTAAAAGTCATTGAAAAGAGAGGTCAGATGTACAAGATATATAGTTCTCTCTCGATTTTTCATGTTACTTTATGTTAAAGTAAGGGCCAAAGGGTCTCTGATGATATCTCTGTAGTCTGGATTAGTTTCCTTTTTTTAAAAGATTTCATTTATTTATTTGACAGAGAGAGATCACAAGTAGGCAGAGAGGCAGGCAGAGAGAGAGGAGGAAGCAGGCTCCCCGCCGAGCAGAGAGCCTGATGCGGGCCTCGATCCCAGGACCCCGAGATCATGACCTGAGCCGAAGGCAAAGGTTTTAACCGACTGAGCCACCCAGGCGCCCAGTTTCCTTTTTTTAAATTGGTCCTTGGAAAGTATGACCTGAGAAGCACTGACCGATAAACAAAACTCTTCCCTTAACCATCGCTTTTTAATGATTATTGGCACAGTCACTAATTAGGGTCCTCCCATGAGCATCTCACAACCTCCAGTGAAAGGGGAACTAAGATGATCTAATTAAACTGCTGTGAAGGCAGGAGTCTCTTCAGTGTCATCTTGGTGAGTTGCTCGGCATCTACCCTAGTGAGTATCTCCACTCTGTTTTTTTTTTTTTTTTTTTTTTATTGTTACTAAAATTTTTTTTCCAGTGTTTCAAGATTCATTCCCCATTCCCCACACCCAGTGCTCCATGCTTTAGGTGTCCCCAGTACCCACCACCAGGCTCTCCCATCCCTCCACCCCCATCCCTCCAAGTCCCTCAGTTTGTTTCTGTGTTCAAAGTCTCTGTTGTTTCGTTTTCCTCCCTAGATTACCCTAGTTCCCATCTGCTTTCCTTCTCCCACTGTCCTCCAGTTTGCCCCTCATGCACCGCAAGTAAGTGAAACCATGCGATACTTGACTTTCTCTTCTTGGCTTATTTCACTCAGCATAATCTCTTCTAGTCCAGTCCATGTTGCTACAAAAGTTGGGTATTCATCCTTTCTGACGGAGGCATACTATTCCATTGTGTATATGTACCACATCTTCTTTATCCATTCATCTGTTGATGGGCACCTTGGCTCTTTCCACAGTTTGGCGGTTGTGGCCATTGCTGCGATGAACATTGGGGTGCATATGGCCCTTCTTTTCACTACATCCGTATCTTTGGGGTAAATGCCCAGTAGTGCAATTGCAGGGTCATAGGGTAGCTCTATCTTTAATTTTTTAA